>PVIA01003838.1:0-156126 GCA_004024845.1 Tonatia bakeri
TTTTTTTTCTCATTTCTGTTCCTGATTCTGATATTTCATTGTTGGTGTAAAAAAATGCCCTTGAATTCTTGAGTATTAACTTTGATTCCCGCTGTTTTGCCAAATTCATTTACTAGGTTGAGTAGTTTTTTGGTGGAGACTATAGGATTTTCTAGGTATACTATCATGTCATCTGCAAACAATGACAGTTTAACTTCCTCCTTACCAATCTGGATGCTTTGATTCCTTTTTCTCATTTGATTGCTGTGGCTAGGACTTCCAGTATTCTGCTGAATAGGAGTCATGAAAGCAGACATCCTTGTCTTGTTCCTGATCTTAGTGGGAAAGCTCTAAGTTTTTGCCCATTAAGTATGATGTTGGCTGTAGGTCTCTCATATATAGCTTTAGTTATGTTGAGGGATGCTCCCTCTATCCCCACTTTGCTGAGTGTTTTCATCATAAATGTGTGCTGTGCTTTATCAAATGCATTTTCTGAATCTGTTGATATGATGTGATTTTTCTCTTTCATTTTATTTATGTGATGTATTATATTTATTGATTTGCAAATATTGTACCATCCTTGGAAACCAGGGATGAATCCCACTTGATAATAGACTATGACCTTTTTAACACATTGCTGAAGTTTGCCAATATTTTGTTGAGGATTTTAGCATCTATGTTCATCAGCAATGTTGGCCTGAAGTTATCTTTCTTTGTTATGTCCTTATCAGGTTTTGAAATTAGGATGATGCTGGCTTCATGAAAAGAGTGTGGGAGTCTTCCATCTTCTTGAATTTTCTGGAATAATCTGTGAAGGACGGAGGTTAGCTCTCCCTTAAATGCTTTGTAGAATTCTCCTGTGAAACCCTCTGGTCCAGGGCTTTTGTGTGTTGGAAGGTTTTTGATTACTGTTTCAATTTCATCACCTGTTATTGGTCTGTTCAGGCTTTCTGACCCTTCTTCATTCAGTTTTAGAAGATTATATTTTCTTAGAAATTTCTCCATTTCACGTAGGTTCTCAAATTTCTTGGCATACAGTTCTTCTGTAGTAATTTCTTACAATCCTTTCTATTTCTGTGGCATCAGTTGTAAACTCTCCTCTTTCATTTTTTTTGTATTTATTGGTCCTTCCTCTTTTTTTCTTGATGAGTCTGCTTAAAGGCTTGTCTATTTTGTTTATCTTTTCCAAGAATCAGCTCCTGGATCTACTGATCCTTGCAATTGTGCTTTTAGTCTCTATGTCATTTAATTTTGCTCTGATCTTGGTTATTTCCTTCCTTCTACTTACTTTGGGCTGTCTTTGTTGTTGTTCTTCAAGTTCTTGTAGGTGAAGGGTTAGGCTGTTTGTTTGAAGTGTTTCTATCTTTTTTAGGTAGGCCTGTATTGCTATGAACTTTCCTCTCAGGACTTCCTTTGCTGTGTCCCATAAGTTTTGGATTGTTGTGTATTCATTTTCATTTGTTTCCAGGAACTTTTTATTTCTTCCTTGTTCTCATTCTTGACCCATTCATTGTTTCATAGCATGGTATTCAATCTTTGTGAGTTTGAGTGTTTTAGGGTTTTATCCTTGAGGTTGCTTTCTAGTTTCAATCAATTGTGCTCAGAGAAAATGCTTTCTATGACTTCAATTTTTTTGAATTTCTTGAGGCTTGTTTTGTGTCCTATCATGTGGTCTATCTCTGAAAATGTTCCATGTGCATTTGAGAAGAATGTGTATTTTGCTTCTTTGGGATGAAAGGCTCTCTCTATATATATCAGTTACGTCCATTTCATCTAGAAAATTGTTCAATGCCACAATATCTTTGTTGATATTTTGTTTGGGAATTCTGTCCATTTTTGACAGTGGGGTGCTAAAATCCCATACTATAATTGTGTTGTTGTCATTATCTTTCTTGAAGTCCTCCAAGATTTTCTTTATGTATTTGGCTGATCCTATGTTGGGTGCATATATATTTATAATGTTTATGTCTCATTGATGGATTCTTCTCTTGAGTATTACAAAGTGACCTTCTGGGTTTCTTTTTATTACTCTTTTTTGAAGTCTATTTTTTCCGATTTGAGTAATTCTACCCCAGCATTTTTATCTGTCCATTTGCTTGGAATATTTGTTTCCAGCCCTTTACTTTCAGTCTGTGTAGGTCTTTTATTCTGAGGTGGGTCTTTTATAGGCAGCATATGTTTGGGTCATGCTTTTTTATTCATTCAGCTATTCTAGGTCTTTTGATTGGGACATTTAATCCATTTATGTTTAAGGTTATTATTGATAGGTACTTATGCATTGCCATTTTTTCATAACTGTGTTCCTCTTTTGTTTCACCATTTTTCTTTCTGTTCTTAAAGCAAACACTTTAGCATCTCTTAAAGAGTTGGTTTGGAAGAGGTATCTTCTCTGAGGCTTCTTTTGTCTGGGAAGCTCCTTATTTGGCCTCCCATTTTAATTGATAATCTTGCTTGATAAAGTAGTCTTGGTTGCAGGCCTCTGGTTTTCATTACTTGAAATATTACTTGGCATTCCCTTCTGACTTGGAGTGTTTCCACTGAGAAGTAAGCTGCTAGTCTTATCAAGGCTCCCTTGTATGTTACTTTCTGTTTTTCCCTTGCTGCCTTTAAGATTTTCTCTTTGTCTTGGAATTTTGCTATTTTCATTATGATGTGTGTTGAAGTGGGCCTCTTAGAATTGGGACTCTGTGTTTCCTAGATTTCTATGACTTTTTCTCTCATTAAATTAAGTAAGTTTTCCATCATTACTTTTTCAAACACATTTTCTATCCCTTGCTCTTCCTCTTCTCCTTCTGGTATCCCTGTTATATGGACATTATTATGTTTCAGGTTGTCCTGCATTTCCCTTAACCCCTCTTAGTTCTGTCTGAGCCTCTTTTCCTTTTCTTGCTTTTTCTGGGTGTTTTTTTTTCTACCTTGTCCTCCAGCTTGCTGATCCGATCCTCTGCCTCGTCTAGCCTGCTTTTGATTCCTTCTATTGTGTTCTTGAGTTGAGAAATTGTATTCTTCATTTCCTCTTACTCCTTGTTGATAGTTTCTATTTCCTTTTCCATGTTAATATAGTTTGCAGTGAGTTCATTGTAGTTTCCCTGTAGTTTTGATAATTCTCTTTGAACTCATTCGGCTTCCTCATAACCACTGCTTTGAACTCAGTATCTGATAGTTGGCTTGCCTCTATTTCATTTAGCATGCTTTCCCAGCCTTTCTCCTTTCCTTTCATTTGGGGATTGTTTCTTTGTCTTCCCATTGTTTGTGAGACTCTTCCTGTAAGCCTCTGCTTTTTAAATTGATCTGCTCTGATTCCCTGGGTTTATGGTGTGAACTTCTATGGTAGAAAGCCTGTGAGATTCGGTAGTGCAGTCTCCTTGATCTCCTGAGCTCACTGATCTTGGGCTGTCATTTATGTTGGCTCTCTTATGTCTTTGGGTTTTGATTGTTGTTGGGTCTTTAATTTGGTGGGTTCTTCCCTCCAGCTGGTTAACTGAGGGTCACTCCATCCACCATGTCTTGTATTCTGTTGTACAGGTGTGGGCAGGTTGTGTTGAAGCCAGTTTTTCTGTGTATAAGAGGTTTTGAGGATTCTTTCTTGCTCTTATTCAGTTGTATTCAGATGGAGTAATTTCTCCATCATTTAGTTGTATTTCCTGATAGCTCCTGGGTTGAGTTAGTGTGGCTTCTATCCCCTCCTTCACCTTCTTCTGTTGTTATCTGTTGGTGATTCCTTTTTTGGCAGGTTCTTTCTTCCAGCAGGTATCCTGGTATTCACAGCTTTCATCTACTCCTTTTTTGTGATCAGTTGGAAGGGGAAGGCAAAATAGTTTAAGACAGCAGGAGCGTATTCTACGGTATTTAAAGCACCAACCAGTAGAGAAGAGATAGAAGATCCTTTGGATATGCATAGTGTTAGCCGTATTATTTCACCCAACTAGCCACTTTTTAGAAAAGGTAGAAAAAAGATAAGACTCTTGTTAGGGTGTGGAGGGATCGTGAGTTGTATCTAGAAAGCAGTGAGCTTGTGGGAGGTCAGCTTATGAGGTAAAGTGAGAGTAAAGGAAAGAAAATAGGTGTAATGTGTGAGAGAACAGAGTTAACCACAACAGTAACAAAGTTCAGTAAACAGTGAAGTGAGCTGAGATCTTGGAGGGGTGCTGTGTAGTATTTAGAATTGTATAGAACAGCAATTATTTACAATAGTAATGGAGCAAAAATCATATGACAGGATCTATGTGCTCTGGATAACAAGCATAGGAAGTACAGGACCTAGAGTAGTGTGCTAATAGAACACGAGTAAAATAAAAAATGGCAAATTCAAAATACACTGTTTATGAGAAAACAAGGGAAACCAGTCAAACAACGCAATTTAACAAGCCAAGTGAAAAAGACTAGACAGAAGACAAATACAAAAATACTAATAAACTAAAATATGTGAAAATAATGAAAAAAATAGTAATACAAACAGACAATAACTTTTAAGTTCTCTGGAGTAGGAAAGTGAAATTTGTTTCATTGTCTCACCTGTTGGGATGACCCCTCTTTGGGTCCAACTCTGGTCTTTTCACAGCTTGAGGTTTTACTGTCTCACTTGTGGGAATTTAAAAAAAAATAAAAAGAGGAAGGAAGAAGAGATAAAAAGGGAAAGAAAAGATGAAAGGAAGAAGGAATAAAAAAAGAAAGAAAGAAATGAAGAAGTTAAAAGAAAAAAATTCCTAAAAAAAAAAAGGCCTCCTGCTGGCTTCAAATGGGCTAAGCCAGTTCTGCTGGTATTCCTGGCTGCAACAGGCTGAGGGGGAATTGATTTCGCACTTTTCCCTTCCTGAGCAGCACTCGCCCAGCCTCCAGCCCAGTTCTTCAGTTTGCTGCCAGGCCCCCAGTGCCCTGCTGTGCCCAGCCTAGGCCTTCAAGTCCACCAGTTGCACTGTTCTTGAGGTTCACTAATTAGGGGCAACTCACATACCACCTTCTTGCTCTCTGCTGTCCTAGATGCTAGAGAGTTTCAGAGTCCCTTCAGGCTCGTTCAGTCTTCGCACTCAGTTAAGTCTTTCTGAAGATTGCTGACTCCCTGAGCCCTGCAGGTCTTCTCTGTTGGGGCATCTCTACCTTCCTCTTTAGAGAGTCAGTGAAAGCCCTGCAGAGCAGGACTGCTGCAGTGGCTGCCACTGCGGATGCAGGTGCAGGCCTCTTCTGTTGCTTCCTCCAGGGTGCAGGGGTTGGGTGCACGATGCCTCTGGGTGGCAGGGTCAAGCTCACTCCCATCCAGTGCTGAGGGCATGAGCACTAGGCCTCTGCTACAGGGTGGCAAGATGGGCAGCTGCTGGTCCCACAGGTTCGGATGCACATTCTCCCCGGGGCTTCGAGTGTGAGCACAGACCCTTCTGTGCAACCGTGGGAGTGCCGGATGGCTGGGCAGGGGTAGGGTGCAAGAGGCTGGGGCGGCTGCTGCAGGTGAATTCCCCAAAAAGCCGCCGAGTGCCTCTTTTTTTACTTTTTCTTTTTGAAAAATCCCTCCTGCTCAAGCCTGCCGCTCATAGAAGGGCATGGCCTCTCACACAGCCCAACTCTCCAACCAAACCGGGAAATATCCGGGTCAGGGTATCACCACCCAACTCTCCTCAGCTGGCATCCGCAGTCTCAGTGTGTGCAAACAGCCCCTGTGTGTGCCACTTTGTCCTTATTCCACCCCCTGCAACTTCAAGCAACAAGGTCTCTCCCAGTGCTGCTCAAACCTTGTTTGGCAGGGGAGGGAGCCATTGACCTGGCTTTCTCCCAAAACCCTGAGGCAGACCTGGCTGGCGCCAGACCTGGCACTGCAGCACATTGTATATACTTGCTTTCTCTGTTATATATTAACTGACTATAAAGGTATGGGTTTATTTCTGGACTCTCCACTCTGTTCCATTCATCTATGTGTCTTGTTATGCCTGTGCCATGCTGCTTTGATTGCTATGGTCTTATAGTTTCATATTAGGGAGAGAGTTTCCTTCTACTTTGTTTTTCTTTCTCAGGATTGCTGTTGCTATGTGGGGCCTTTTTGGTTCCATACAAATTTTTGAAATATTTGTTGTAGTTCTGTGAATATGTCACTGGAATCTTGGTAGGATTTGGGTTGAACATATAGACAGCTTTGGGTAGTATCAACATTTTAATGATGTTAACTCTTCCTAACCATGAATATGGTATGTGTTCCCACTTATTTGTGTCTCCTTCAATTTCTTTCTTCAGTGTCTTGTAATTTTCCTAGTACAGGTCTTTTACATCCTTGGTTAAGTTTATTTTTTTATAGGAAGTGTGAATGGGATTGTTTTCTTAATTTCCTTTTCTACTAGTTTGTTATTGGCATGTAAAAGTGCAACTGATTTCTGGGTATTAATTTTGTATCTTGCTACTTTGCTAAATTCATTTATCAGTTCTAATAGTTTCATGGTGGAATCTTTGGGGTTTTCTATGTATGGTATTATGTCATCTGCGGATAATGACAGTTTTACTTCTTCCTTTCCAATCTAGATGCCTTTTATTTCTTCTTCTTGTCTGAATGCTGTGGCTAGGACTTCCAGTGCTATGTTGAATGAGAGGTGAAAGTGGATTCCTTGTCTTGTTCCCAATCTTAAGGGGAGCACTTGTAGTTTTGTTGAGTATAATACTGGCAGTGGGTTTGTCATATATGGCCTTTATTATGGTTAGGTATGTTCCTGCTAATCCCAATTTGCTGACAGTCTGTATCATAAATGGGTGCTGGATGTTATCAAATGCTTTTTCTGCATCTACTGATGTGATCATGTGGTTATTATCCTTCATTCTGTTTACGTGGTGAATCACATTTATTGATTTGCCAACATTGCACCAACCTTGAATTCCTGGAATAAATCCCACTTGGTCATGGTGTATATTTCTGATGCACTGGTGAATTTGGTTTGCTAATATATTATTGAAGATTTTAGCAACTATGTTCATCAGGGATATTGGCCTATAATTTTCTTCCTTTGTAGTATCTTTATCTGGCTTTAGAATTAGAATAATGCTAAAATAAGTTTTGGAGCCTTCCCTCCTCTAGAATTTTATTAAATAGTTTGAGAAAAAGAGGTGTTAGTTCTTCTCAAAATGTTTGGTAACATATACCTGTGAAGCCATCTGGTCCAGGGCTGTTGTTTGTTGGGAATTTTTTTATTACTGCTTCAATTTCAGTATGTGTCATCTATTCAGATTTTCTGATTCTTCATGATTTAGTTTTGGAAGATTGTATGTTTCTTGGAATTTATCCATTCCATCCAGGTTATCCAGTTTGTTGACACATAGTTGTTCATAATTTTTTTTATAATCCTTTGTATTTCTTTGGTGTCAGTTATTTCTCCTCTTTCATTTCTGATTCATTTATTTGGGTCCTTTCTCTTTTTTTCTTGATAAGCCTAGTTAAAGGTTTGTCAATCTTGTTTATCCTTTCAAAGTACCAGCTCTTGGATTCATTGATATTTTGTATCATTTTTTAGACTCGATTTTGTTTATTTCTGCTCAGATCTTTATTATTTCCTTCTTCCTACTCACTTTCGGCTTTGTTTGTTATTCCTTTTCAAGTTCCTTTAAGTGTCAAGTTAGATAGTTTATTTGAGCTTTTTCTTGTTTTTTTTTGAGATAGGCATGTAATGCTATCAATTTCTCTCTTAGGATTGCTTTCCCCATTCCCCACAGATTTTGGCTCTTTGTGTCCTCATTTTCATTTGTTTCAAGGAATATTTTTATTTCTTCCTTGATGTCCTTGTTGACCCACTCATTGTTTAGTAACATGTTATTTAGCTTCCATGTGTTTGCATGTTTTTCAGTGTTCTTCCTGTGACTGATTTCCAGTTTCACAGCACTGTCATCAGAGAAGATGCCTGCCTGATATGATTTCAAACTTCTTAAATTTATTGAGACTTGTTTTTGTCCTAACATGTGGTCTATCCTACAAAACACTCCATGTGCACTTTAAAAGTATGTATATTCTGCTACTCTATGTTGAAATGCTGTGAAGATGTCAAATAGATACATTTGATCTAGTGTGTTATTTAAGGTCACTGTCTCCATGTTGATTTTCTGCCTGGAAGATCTATCCATTGAAGGCAATGAGGTTATAAAATTGCCAACGATTGCATTTCCGTCAATCTCTCCCTTTATGTCAAATCGAGATTGCTTAACATATTTAGGTGTTCCCATATTGGGTACATAAGTGTTTACTATGGTGTATCTAGTTGGATTGCTCCCTGTATTGTTATGTACTGTCCTTCTTTGTCTCTTACTGTAGCCTTTGTTTTAAAGTCTATTGTGTGGGACATAAGTATTGCTACTCCACCTTTTTCCCTTCTATTTGCATGAAATATCTTCTTCCATCCCTTTACTTTTAGTCTGTGTATCTTTCAATCTGAGATGTCTCTTGGAGGGAGCATATATATGGGTCTTGTTTTCTTATTCATTCAGCTAGCTTTTGTCTTTTGGCTGGAGCATTTAAGCCATTTACACTTAAGATGACTATTGAAAGATATGTATGTAGTGCCATTTTATTCTTAGACTATTTTCTTCTACTTTATTTTTTCTTCTTCTTCTTCTTAAAGCAAGCCCTTTAACTGCATTCTCTGCCTGGGTGGTTTTATTTTTCTACCTTGTCTTCCAAATCACTGTTTTTGTTCCTCTGCTTTATCTAATCTACAGTTTATTACTTCCAGTGTATTACTTATTTCAGATATTGCATTCTTTATTTCTGACTGGTGTTTTCTCATGGTGTCAAGTATCCTTATAATCATTACTCTAAACTCTCTAATAAATTGCTTACCTCCATTTTATCTAGTTCTTCTTCTGGAGAATTCTCTCGTTCTTTCATATGGGGTCTGTTTCTTTGTCTTCCCATTTTGGCTGCTGCTTTATATGTCCTGCCTTAGTGTTTAAACTAATCAGTGATATAGCTTTTTAAGCTGCAGTCAGTAGCCAGGTTTAAGCACCACAAGGTGGGTGACAGAGTAATTCCTGTGGGTGAGGCTTTTACTTTCCCTTAGGCTGATGTCACTTGGAAAGGAGTGCTCTGCCTGAGCAAGATGGCTTGTGCAGTATGGAGAATGACTCACAGGGATCCTGGTGTCTGTCCCTTTAGTCCTCTCCCCAGATCCACCAACCCCAGACTCTCCTAAAGCATTTCTAGTCCAATATGCCCTCCCTCTGCCTGAACTCAGGGTAAGTGGCTACAAACAATAGTTTGTGCATCGGCTCTTTTTAAGAGGCTCTCTGCATCTTCAGCTATCTCTCCCTAGCAGACAGAAATCTTGCTGCTTTTCACAGCTGGATGTTATCTGGGCTCCTTTCTGGCTCTGGTGGGGTAGGCCGGGGAACCAAGGTTAGGGTTTAGACACCACACTTCTCGGAGGGAATCCACAGCTACACAAATATCCCTCCAGCACTTCAGCTGCCACCCATGGGAGCCAGCCCTCTCATGCCTCCTCCACATTCTCTACCAGTCTCATTGTGCTGAAGGGGTTTCTTTTGTCTGTCTATAGTTATAATGCTTCTCTCTAGCTAGTATTCAGTTGGTTATTCAGGATGCTTTCTCTACAATTTAATTGTTGATGTTTTCTTTTGAAAAGAAAAATTAAAATTAAAATCAAATAAACAGAATAAAATAAAAATAAAATAAATAAAATAAGTAATAAAAATTTAAATAATTAAACAATAAAAATAAAATAAAATACCTTTTCACAGATCACTACTCAGCAATATTCCTTTCCTGGCCTGTCACCAGTTTTTATAAACAACGGTTTATTGGAACACAGTCATGTCCATTCATTTATATTGTTTGACTTTTTTCATGCTACAGTGTTAGAGGTGGGGAAATGCAATCATCTGCCCTACCAAGTCTAAACTATTTATTATCCAATCCTTTAAAGAAAAAGTGTGTCAAACCTGACCTTAGTAGACTACTCAATAATCCTCTAACTATTCTCCATACTGTAGCTTGAATAAAAGTTTTAAGAACACAAATCTGATCATTCTTTTTCAGAGATAAACCCAAACCCCTTAAGGTAACTCCTCTAAATTTTCCAACTCCCTACACTGTCACTATCCAATTCAACCTTTATGTGCTGGTTAATTCTATTTTAATCTCTTCAAACTCACCTAGCTCAACTCTTTGGTCTTTCAGAATGTACTATGATCCCCAACTGGTATAACATCCTACAGTTCTCCTAGCTAACCCCAGGTCACTTCTCAGGTTCTCCATGTTAATGTTATTTTCTCCAGAGAGCCATTCCTGACCCCTTGGGCTGGGATTATGTGGTCCTGAATTTCCTCTGTTACTGACATTATTAAATTCTAATGCACAGTTCATTTTTAGAGCAAATCAAGAACCATACAGGGCAGATATAGGGTCTGTGATATAAATTATGACACCCCTGCAGCCAGTGGAGACTAGTATGTACAAGGCATTCATACATTTTTGTTGAAATAAATTTATCCTTTGCATCATAATTCAGAGAATCCAAAGAACTTCCTCAGTGATTCACCAGAAATAACCAGGTAGATTTAACCAATGAAGATAAATAAGACCTAAGCATAACCATGACAGAATAAATTGATGCCAAATCCTGAAAACCTAGGAACCCACAGAGAGACAGTATCTAAGCATACCCTGTACTTTTTAGTGTATCAGCAGAGAAAACCTTGATCTTTAGAACTTATCATTCTAGATCATATTTAATGAAAACAACAAAATAAGGAAAGTAAATTGAGTGTTCTCCCATTACCTGCTCTTCCTTCTCCTTTTCTTTGGTTTTACTTCTGTAGACTCTAGCAGAGGTGGCATCCTGGGATGGAATGGCTGAGACCTGATGCAGTGGCATGCTCATCACAGCCTCCTGTCTCCTTATTGTCTTTACAGAAAAGAGTGTCCAGTGGGAGAGTCATTTTGGGCCATGGACTTAAAGCTAAGAGAGAGAGAAGATAAGATATTACTGAGCTAAAACACTTTTCATATTTCCAACAGTAAGTTAGGGTTTTATATTTAAATAAGTTATAATGCCTGACATAAATACTTGGTCTTCGAAAATGATTAGAAAATGAGTGAATGTGAGGGAAATTGTAACATTTTTCTCAAGTGATAAAATGGGAGCACCTAAAAGAGGCTGGTGGATCAGGTACATGTAA
Organism: Tonatia bakeri; assembly: GCA_004024845.1. Classification (NCBI taxonomy): domain Eukaryota; kingdom Metazoa; phylum Chordata; class Mammalia; order Chiroptera; family Phyllostomidae; genus Tonatia; species Tonatia bakeri. Next base: position 11,134 of record PVIA01003838.1, read on the forward strand.
AGGATAATCAGTTATTAATTTTAAATTGACTACTTAGATTTTAAACATAGCAGTGTTATCCTTTGTTGTAAGAATATTTTAAAGGAATTACTTTTTTCTGAGTAAGTACTCATCCTGATATAAGCAGTGATCTTTCCTTAAAACTGCTGCCCTTGAGTCCATATAATGGTAGTATTAAAGGTTAAGAAGTCTAAAATAAATTTAAGATACTTATGACCTATGCATAACCTTCTAAAAGTCTAGACTCTCTAGATCAGTTGTTAGCAACATTTTCCCATAAAGGACCAGATATGATGCTAAATATTTTAGGCATCGTGGGTCAGATTTGTTACAACTACTCACTTCTGCTGTTGTAGCATGGAAGAAGCCACAGGAAGTATATAAACAAATGCAAATGGTTATGATCCAATGAAACTTTACTTACAAAAACAAATGGTAAGCTAGATTTGACCCATGGGCTTGCGGTTTGTTAACGTCTGCTCTAAAGAATTTTTCAGGGAAGATGAACATCATCATTGACATTTCTGAGACCATGAAATGGCTGCCCTTAGTCAAAATAATAGTGTCTGAATCTGCTATATTCAATGATCCTAGGCACTCCAGCTTCTTTTTCTAGTTTTCTCTTACATTCCTCCAAAGTGTCTAGTAATTGGAATGTGTTTTCTCTCTTTCTTCCCCAGCCCCCACTGACATGTATCAAACTCTTTACAAAACCAATTAAATATAAATTATCCAAATCATCCATAAGGTTTAATGTAGTCATATTTCATGCTGTTAAAATTTTAACAAAGGATAAAAACCTTAAACTCCCCAAAAAATGAATCTCTAATTTGAGGATTTTCATTTGATAACCATGTACTAAGGATGGGATGGTAGGCAGGGAGGGTAAACAGGGCCTGACAACTCTAAGGTCACATCTGATGGGCAGCTATTTCTTCCACTCCTCCCAAAACTCTGCTTTAGACGAAAGGTAGGTGTTTGTGAGGCGGGTCCCACTTCTGACAGTGTTACTAACCCAGATGAAGAGCAAAAAGACTCACAAAATGAATTTCCTTCACAAAACTCTGATCAACAAGCAACAGCAATACATAAGAAACTGAAAGGGATCAACACACATGAGAAAATGAGCTAAAAGAATATACTGTTTTCACCCTGGCTGGGTAGCTGAGTTGGTTATAGCATCATCCTGATATGCCTAGGCTGAGAGTTCAATCCCTGGTCAGGGCACACACAAGTTATCAACCAATGAATGCATATATAAGTGGAACAACAAATTAATGTTTTTTTCTTTTTCTTCCCCCCCTTCTCTCTCTAAAAATCAATAAATTAAAAAAAATGAGTATTCTGTTTTTAAAAATCTAGATTTATAATAGGTAGGTGACCCCTTATAACCAAAAAACAGGAAAATAAAGTAGGTGGTATTACTGTCTAGATGTCATAATAAATAATAAGTAAAATTTTACTGTTTAGATGTTATACATCACCTACTATATTTCAAGCTTTTGATGAAGGGGGCACAAGATGGCACACCATACACAAATGGTCTGAATATTTGTGTTCACATACAAAAGACAAGAGGCATGTACTTACTGCTGAGTTCTTAACCCTCTGGGAGATTGCAATAATCAGTGGTGAGCAATTTTTCATCACTAATGCATTAAAGTTCTCTCTCACAGATGACAAACTCCATCTGCCCTCTTGGAATACTTAGTCAAACTAACCATGCCTAAATCCCCACCACATATCATGCCAATGCCTGCCTTTGGTGCTTACTGCATTATCATCATTATTGTATCACTGCTACAAGACCATGATAAGCCTGGGGAGAACTGTTTGCCAGAGAAACACAAATGTGGAAAGACCTTTAATTTTCTGCAAATTAATTTTCTGCAGATTTGAAAGACCTCCATCCTTACAGCTCCAAGTAACAGACCTGAAAGCTTGCCTAAAGGAATCCCTCTCCTATGCCAGGCATATTTAGCATAAAAATGATAACTTTTAAATCCAAACTAAAGAGTGATCCAAGATGGCTGCAGAGAAGGTGGAAGCCACACACACTCCTCTTGAGAAACTGGCTTTACAGCTAAATTACAAAAAATTAACCTGAATGACCAACTGAAGGACAACTGAACAGGGGTATTCTATCCAAGGATTTATAGGAGAAGCTACACAGAGACTGGTAAGAAGGATGGAGACACAAAGAGAGCTAGTCCCTCCTCCCAGGTGTGGCAGCTGAGAAGCAGGAAGGATATCTCAGCTGTGTAAGTCCTCCTGAGGAGCATGGGATCTCAATCCATTTTGGGATCCACAAACCAGAGCACCAGTAAAAATGCAGGCAGTAAAAATCAGTGGGGACTCTGCTGGGAAGAGGAAGGAGTATGCTAGAACCCCAGGTGCTCTCCTAAAGGGCCAATGTACAGGAGCTCGCTCTTGGGCACTCACCCAGGGCTCTGGTAGATGAAGTGATACAAGGCATACAGAAGACATAAAGAGAAGATCTGGGTGGTCAGGTTCCAGAGAGAGAGATTTGCAGGGTCAGCTACTGAGGTCCCTGCCCTGAGTCCCTATCCTACAGGGTCAGGCACTCCTATTCTTACAGCACCAGCTGGTGGCAGTGCACTAACATGGTCCTCCGAACAATGGAGACATCACCATGCCAAGGTCGAGTCCAGCAGAAAGGACTGCTGGCTGCACCCAACAGAAACTTGAGGTGTGCTTATTTTGTAGAAAAACTATTGGTTTAGCCACAAAATCCATTCTGAGTTTGTTTGTTTGTTTTCCTGGAAAATAAAAGACACATTCTTTTCATTTTCACTAATAACTTTATTGATTTGGATATTTTGAGTGTATCGGCTATCTTCCACTATTGGCTTTTAGTGGGTAGAGGCCAGGGGTGCTCCTAAACATCTTCCAATGTACAAGACAGTCCCACAGAAAAGAACTATTTGGCCAAAATGTAAATAGTACCAAGAGACTTTGCAAACCACATACAAGTCACACCACCTTCTCCATACACTGTATAAATCTTTTTGAGTTTCAGATACATTTTTACCATTTTTGAAATAGTAAAGTATAATACACCAAAAATATTGCAGATTTTCTTCCATCTTCAATATTTAAATGGCTGTACAAAAATTCACCAATGTTGATACTTTTTTTTAAATGTATGCTGATACTAGAGCTGTCACAATACAATCTAACAAAATACTTTCAAATGAAGTTAAAGACAACTAAGCACTACTAGAGCCATTGTATGGAAAAAAAAACTAAACAAACTTTTTGGCCAACCCAATATAAACAGAATCTCAAGATAGTCATTGAATTGTGTGGCTTTGGAAGGGGGGCCAACCTTTTCCCACTCTTGGAGGTTTGATAGGTTCCACCTCCAATGGAAGACTCCCTTGTCAGGGTGTCTCTGGCAGTGTAGTTAGAGATAAGGACAGGTATGAAGCTTGCTCTTCTCCAATGGGCCTACACCACCCCCAACAGAAGGCTGCCTTGATCTTTTTCCCCAAGTCCCAGTGGCCCAGTCCTGCTGGTCTCAGTTCCATGGGGGTAAGGAGCAATAGCTCAGATCTGGGAACTGCATGACCTCAGACCCTCCCATTAATGTTTCTGATGGTGTAGCTGCAAAGCTAGGTGGAGATGAGCAGTTTCCTCCCCTCCCAAGGGCTCTCACCAACCCCACTGGAGGGCTGTGTTGATCTGTTTCAAGTCCCGCAGGACCAGTTCTCCTGGACAAAGTTCCGGTAGAGAAAAGGGAGTGCAACTCAGAGCCAACACCTTCAGACTGAGGCTCCAGCAAGATCTCTGATGACATGGCTATGGAACTAGTGGGAAGTGTAAAACTTGCTCCCATCATGTGGGCCCATGCCACCCCCAACAAAACACTGCCTTTGAAATGTTTTTGTAATTGCTGCTGGCCCCATCCTGCTGAGCTCAGTTATGCAGAGGAGAAGGGAACAACCCTCAGAAAGAAGACCTTTGGACATGTATCCCTCAGAAGTCCAGTCTAGGGCACAAGCAAGCATGACTACAGAGCTGAAGGGAGGAGTATAGCTTGCCCCCTCCAGTGGCCCAGCTGGTGCCACCAACAAGGGACGGCTTTCTTAATCTGTTTCCTACATCCTAGTGGACCCATCTGACCAAGCTTGCTCCTGCAGTGGGGACAGCTGGTTGCTCCCAACCTGAACCTGTGGTATACTCCTCCTGGGAGAGCTAGAGTTGGAGACTAGTAGAAAATGAATAATATGGCTCTGGAGTAGGGGCCACATATGTGCCTGACCACACTGCCCCCAAGTATGGGACAAACTAGTACCGTCCTCCCAACTTGGTCACCCAGTCCTACAGAGCTTAAGCCATATGGAAGGGTCAGTGGGGCATGATTAGCTTTGGGCCCACTCTGCAGCCTTTCTTCATAAGACTCTGAAAGGAGTACAGGCAACCTGAGGAAAAACCAAAGTACCCAACAGGTGAGCACCAACCTCAGAAGGCCTTGGACTTTTATTGATCTGCCCCCAGCTCAGAACTTCAGGAAGGTGATCCTGATACACAGCCAAACTCCTCCCATACACACCGTGGGCCAGTAGACACAGCTAAAAACAGGGAATAGCGTGATACTTCCAGATATCCCAAGGACAGTTACATACAACATTTGACAATGACCTACAGCACAGCCCTGGCCAAGAAGACCTAGGACCAACATAAACAGTGGTGGGCTTCAAACTACACCAGAACTCGACCCAACTAGCCACAAAAATTGCACAGCCACAGAGGGACTCTGGTAGACATCAGACCCTGCAGAGAACAATGCTGCCTCAGGGGACAGCCCCTGAACAGCAAATCATACATGATGAACAAGGTCTATCCTTATAGTTGGCCAGCCTGAGTGTTAACTCTGCCCACAAATGGGCCAACAGCATTCATGACTCAACTACAACAGGAGAGGACACATAACCCACACAAGAATCATTTCTAAGCACCTCACTTAGGTGATCTGGAAGACTGCACTGCTAAAACCAACAAAGTGCTTACACAAGAAAGCCCTCATAAATTTGGGAGTCACAGCAGATCAACCTAACAGAGACAAATACAAAATGGCAGTCTAAATAAGGATAAAAAGAAACGTAACCAAAATAACAAGTGAAATCCCTAGAAAAATAATTAAGTTAAATGAAATCAACCAAAATACTAGAGGCAGAGACAGAAACCATAATTATAAGGATGCTCAAGGACCTTAGGTGAAGAATGTATAATCTCTGTGAGAACTTAAAGAGATGGCAAGCATTAAAAAAGGATATAAAAACCATAAAAAAAAAAACAGAAATGAAGAAAAAAATAACTGAAATAGACTTCTGGCTAACATGTAGCACAGGTAGATACACTTTGCCTCCTTGCACGAACAAAAGAAGGACAACAAATTTAAAAACAAAATATAACCAGAACTGCCAGAAAATTGAACAGTATGGAAGCTCCACAACCAAGGAGTTAAAGAAGAAACATTCATCCAGACCCAGTAGGAGGGGCAGAGATGGGCAGCCAGGGTGGTGAGGACTCATGGCAATATGGTAGCTGGAGGACCATGGTGGGCGAGGCAGCAGTTGGTGGCCCATGCAACAAACAAGGCAGAAGCTGGTGGATCAGTTGGTCCCATACTTGTGAGCAGATAAACCAGGAGGAACAACTGGGGAGAAAAACAGACCACACAACCCAGGGTTCCAGAGCAGGGAAACAAAGCTTCAAAGTTGCTCACTATAAAAATCTATGGGGGTTGAGGCTGCAGGAGAAACTCACACCCTCACAGGAGAGAACCACGGGGTCCTAGAATGTATACAAATTCACCCAATGGAAATCAGCACCAGAAGGGTCCAATTTGCTTGTGGGTAGCAGATGAAGTGACTGAAAGCCGGCAAGAGCCAAGCAAGTGGCATTGTTCCTTCTAGGATACCTCCTCCCCAATATAGTGCCACAACACAGCAACACGGCTTGTCCTGCCCTGACAAATACCTAAGGCTCCACCCCTTACTATGCAACATGCCTGCCAAGAAAATATATAGCCCAAATGAAAGAACAAATCAAAGTTCCAGAAAAAATATAACTAAGCAATGAAGAGATAGCCAACCGATCATATGCAGACATCAAAACACTGATAATCAGGATGCTCACAGAAATGGTTTTGAGTATGGCTGCAAATAGACAAAAAAATAAAGGCTACAAAAAATGAAATAAAGGAAAATGTACAGGGAACCTACAGTGTCAGGAAGGAAACCAGGACTCACATCAACAGTTTAGAGCAGAAGGAAGAAATAAACATTTGACCAGAACAGAATGAAGAAACAAGAATTCAAAAAAATGTGGAGAGGCTTAGGAACCCTCAGGACAACTTTAAATGTTCCAACAATCAAATCATAGGGGTGCCAGAAGCAAAAGAGGAAGAGTGAGATATCGAAAACTTATTTGAAAATATAATGAAGGAGAACTTCCCCAATCTGGCAAGGGAAATAGATTTCCAGAAGTCCAGGAAGCTCAGAGAATCCCAAAGAAGTTGGACCCAAGGAAGCACACACCAAGGCACATCATAATTACATTACCCAAGATGAAACATAAGGAAAGAATCTTAAAAGAGGTGAGAGAAAAGGAGATAGTTGCCTACAAAGGAGTTCCCATAAGACGATCAGCTGATTTCTCAAAAGAAACCTTACAGGCAAGAAGGGGCTGAAAAGAAGTATTCCAAGTCATGAAAGGCAAGGACCTACATCCAAGATTACTCTATCCAGCAAAGCTATCATTTACAATGGAAGGGCAGATAAAGTGCTTCCCAGATAAGGTCAAGTTAAAGGAGTTCATGATCACCAACCTCTTACTACATGAAATGTTAAAGAGATTTATGTAAGATAAAGAAGATGAACAATAATACAAACAGTAAAATGACAACAAACTCACACCTATCAACAACCAAAATTAAAATAATAAAAACAAAAACAAACTAAGCAAACACGTGAGAACAGGAACAGATTCATAGAAAGAGAGATCACATGGGGGATTATCAGCTGGAAGAGAGAAGGAGAGAATGGTGGAAAAGGTATAAGGGAATAAAAACTATAAATGGTAGGTACTAAATAGGGTGGGGAGGGGTTAAGAATAGTATGGGAAATGGAGAAGCCAAAGGACTTGTATGTATGACCCATGGAATGAACTAAGATGGGAGAATGATGGTGGAAGGGGTGGGTACAGGGCAGAAGGGAATAAAGGGGAGAAAAAAATGGGACAACTGTAATAGCATAACCAATAAAATATATTAAAAAAACTAAATGAAATAAAGAATACACTAAAAGAAAAAAAACAGCAGGTTATATGAAGCAAAGGATCAAATCAGCAATTTAGAGGACAAGAGAGCAGTAAGCCCTAAAGCAGAGTGTCAAAATAAAACAGAATTTTAACAAATGAGGGAATTTAAGGAGTTCTGGGAAAACAACAAGCATCACAAATACACATAATAAAGGTTCTAAAAGGAGAAGAGTGATCAAGACATAGTGAGCCTGTTTAACAGCTGAAACTTCCCTAAACCAGTGAAGAAAGAAAACACAAGTTCAGGAAGCATGAAGTACTAATAAATATGAACCCAAAAGGCCCACACCAAGACACATCATATTAAAATGTCAAAGGTTAAAGATAAAGAATCCTAAAGGTAGCAAGAGAAAAACAATTACTTAAAAGGAGCTCCCAAAAGGTTCTCTGCTGCTTTGTCAAAAGAAACACTTTAGGCAAGAAGGCATAGGCATGAAATATTCAAAATGATCAAAAGCAAGGACCTACAACCAAGACTACTCTATTCAGCAAAGGTTTCATTTAAAATTCAAGGCAAAACAGAGAGACCCTATAGCTGGAAGTTCATCTACCACTCATTCATCAGGCAAGATGGCAGAGGTGTAAAAGGAAGCCACACTAACCTCCTCCCAGGACCAATCTGGAATTACACCTAAATTGTGGAGAAATCACCCAGAACAAACAACTGAACAATAGTGAGAGAGAACCCTTATAACCTCAGAGACACAAGAATCAGCTTCAGCACTAACTGACTTCACTCTCACACCAGAAATACAACACATGATGGGTGGAGTGATTCTTAGTCAACCAGGCGGAGGGAAGGCCCCACCAAAGAAAGATCCAACAACAATCAAACCCCAATTAAATTCAGAGAGCTAAAATAAACAGAATCCCAAGAGCATCAAGTTCAGGACACCAAAGAGACTGCACAATTAAATCTCACAGGTCTCCTACTATAAAAGCACAAACCACAAAGTCTGGGAGTCAGAACACATCAATTTAAGAAGCAGAGGCTTTCAAGAAGAGTCTCACAAATAATGGGAAGAAAAAGAAACCCCAAATGAAAGGAAAAGAAGAATCCTCACAGAGAATGCTGAATGAAATAAAGGCAAGTCAACTGTCAGATATTGAATTTAAAATAATAGTAATAAGGAAGCTCAATGAGCTCACTGAGAATTACCAAAACTACAGGGGTTATAGCATAAACTATATCAACATCAAAAAGGAAAGAGAAATTACCAAGAGCCTAGAGGAAATAGAAAATGCAATTTCTGAATTGAAGAACACAATAGAAGGAATCTAAAGCGGGCTGGATGAAGCAGAAGATCCAATCAACAAGCTAGAGGACAAGGTAGAAAAAAAATTCCCAGAAAGAGCAAGAAAAGGAAAAGAGGCTCAGAAAGAATGAAGAGGGGTTATGGGAACTGTAGGACAACATTAAATGTAATAATATCCATATAATAGGGATACCAGAAGGAGAAGAGCAAGGGACAGAAAACCTGTTTGAAAAGTAATGATGAAAAACTTCCCTAACTTGATGAGAGTAAAAGTCACACAAGCCCAGGAATCACAAATGGTCCCAATCAAGAGGAACCCAAAGAGGCCCATTCAAAGACACATCATAGTTAAAATGGCAAAATTCTAAGACATAGAGAGAATCTTAAAGGCAACATGGGACAAACAAGAAGTAACATACAAGGGCGCCCTGATAAGACTGTCAGGTGACTTCTCAACAGAAACACTACAAGTCAGAAGAGAATGGCAAGAAATATTCCAAGTAATGAAAAACAAGAACCTGCAAACAAGACTACTCTATCCAGTAAGGATATCAATTAAAATAAAAGGAGAAATAAAGAATTTTCCAGGCAAAAGAAGGCTGAAAGAATGTATCCCCCAAACCAGCATTGTATGAATGCTAAAGGGACTGCATTAAGAAAAGAAACAAAAAGAGCGATAGAGAGAACACAAGTATGAAGGGAGTGAAATGACAATAAGTACCTATTAATAATAACCTTAAATGTAAATGGATTAAATGACCCAGATGTATGCTGCCTACAACAGACCCACCTCACAACAAAAGACCTACACAGACTGAAAGTGAAGGGTTGGAAAAAAATATTCTAAGCAAATAGAGAGGAAAAAATGGCCGGGGTAGCATAACTCAAAAAATAATAGTCTTCAAAACAAAGGTCATAAACACACACATAGAAGGACACTTCATAATACTCAAGGGAAGAATCCATCAAGAGGACATAAACATTATAAACATATATGCACCAAACATAGGAGAACCCAAATATGTAAGGAAAATCTATGAAGACCTCAAGAAAGATATTAACAGCAATACATATACTAAGGGATTTTAACACTGCACTGTCAAAAAGGGATAGATCTTCCAAACAATATATCAAATATGGTATTGCAGATTGATCAATGTCCTAGATCAAATGAATTTGCCCTATGTATAGAGAACCTTTCATTCCAAAGAAGCAAAATTCACTTTCTTTTCAACTGCACATGGAACATTCTCAGAGATCGACCACATGATAGGACACAAAACAAGCTACTAGAAATTCAGGAAAACTGAAATCATATCAGGCATCTTCTTGGACCACAAAAGCCTGAAACTAGAAACCAACCACAAGAAAATAAACTCAAAAACATACAAATTCATGGAGATTGAAAGCATGCTATTAAACAGTTAATGGGTTAACAACCAGCGTGCCTTAAAAATCAAGATGTTCTAAGTGCTTCCCAGATGGTCAAATGAAGGATTCTGCCCCTTCCAACAACAATGCCAGGGACCAAGATGCCAGTCGCAGCCTCCCTAAAGGACAGTCACCCCAGGTCTACATGCCTCCCAGGTCTACATGCCTCCCTGCACCCTTGCTCACAGGGTACTGGGTTCCAGCAATGCCCTGCTTCTCCCTATTGTGAACTGTTGAATCATGACAGCCTAACTGACACTCAGAATAAATAACTTTTAAGTCAAGCCTGTCTCTATCAGAAGCATGTTTCATATTAAAAAAAGAAAGAGAGAAGTCTGTGCATAGCAACTAGCAGACACAGAAAGAAAAAAAAGTAGGAGACAAATTGAAATACACAACTCTGAATGATCAAGGCCATACTTCAAGCAGTGAAAGCGGGAAAATGACATATTCTAGTCAGGGGTCTAAGCCATACCCTGGTTTCTACCTATGCATTTACAAGACTGGGATATAGGAAGAGTGAGAAATAAGGGGGCTCACTATGGGCACAGTTTGCTTGACATGCCTGTGGGAAACCCAAAATACACACACAGTGAGCAGTGTGCACCAGCGTACTGAGACACCTGAACACCCAGGAACATTATCAGTTTTACAAGGAAAACCTGCAAAACCAGTCATTTATCTCATTAGGTGCCATAAACAAATGATAAAACCCATTACCAATACAGAATTTTAAAACTTTTAGAAAATAATAGATTCCTAACTTTTAAAAAGCACATCTCTCAATCCAAATTTAACTTTATACTCATATCGCAAAACTCATTAGGCATTCCAATTAAACTTAAAAATAAAGTAAGTACATTACCGCTGCTATTATTTAATGTATAGAATTTTTCTGCTACGGTAACATGTTGGGGACTGCTCTGTGTGGTTTTGGAGACTGTAGCCCTGCAAGAGCAAGCTCTGAAAGGGGCTAGTAAGTCTCCCTGGAAAACCAGGCCATGAATCAGGTGGCAGGCATGACTCGATTCTACCACGAGGGTACTGTGGGAATCAGGCCTAAAATGTACATTTTTGTCCTCCGAAGCTGTCTCTGCTCAGTGATAAGCCCTCTCAGTAAAACCCAGATATCTGAGTTCAAGGCATAAGGAGTGAAACTCCCTACTTCATGACATACCCATTTACAGCCATCTGGCATCAGCATGTCTCGCAGACCCTAACCTGAAAAGATTTCTGTGTTTCTTTAATTGTTATTTACAGATAGTGTTAGTTTTTTATGACTATAGCCTTATTGGATGTTGATTGATAAGCTATGCACGTGTGCTGTACCCCCTGCACTTCGCAACCCTAATGAAAGCCGTGTCAGAGAGGGCTGGGGCATTCTCCACTAGAGGGAACTGCCACCCCTCTTCCCGACGGAGCAACAAGATAGTGTGCAGGATGACTCTATTCTCATCTGTGATGGCCTGGGGGACCTCACTGGTTGAAATTCCCCTCAATAATAACACTTAAAAATAATAAGTGAACTTTAAGTACAAAGAAAGAGCTAAAGTCGAAAGGATTTTCTAAGAACTAACAGAATCAGTTAAAAACATAAGCATTTGTATAAAATCAGCACTCTAGTATAAGAAAAAAAGCACCGTATTTTTGGATTAAAAGACGCACTTCCCCCCACCAAATTTGGGAGGAAAATACAGGTGCATCTTATAGTCCAAATGTAGCTTAACTGGCTCGCTGTGTGTGGAGGAGGGGGGCAGCAGTGGAGCAGCGTCACAGGTTATGAAATTTTTTACCACATTTTTTGCTTCAAATTTTTTTTTCCTATTTTCCTCCTCTAAAACCTAGGTACGTCTTATGGTCCAGTGCATCTTATAGTCCTAAAAATAAGGTATATACTTTGTTTTGCTCTCTATAATGGGCACTTTTTTGCCCAAATTTTTAGGGAAAAATAACCATGTGCATTATACATGGGCATAATGATTACCTACCATGGATATAATAATTCCATGTAAAATGAGCACAAAAATGTGGGTGCACATTATACATGGGAGCTCATCATACATGGCAAAATACGGTAACTGTGAAACAGTACAAAGGGAACCTCTATTAAAATGCAGTCAGGAGGCCAGAAGGGGGAGCCCTTATGTACTACCACTTCACGTCAATTAAAGACCCTAACAAGAGCCATCATTTACAAACTCAATGGAATTCTCCTAGGCGCGACAAGCCCAGTCAACGGGAAACGCTGCACTATCCTAAACTCTGCTTTCTTCCAAATAACTTTCATTCAAAACAACCCCTCCCAACTTCCTCCTTTTTCTCTATAAAGTAACATTCCCCTCAGTTTCTTGCTAGATACACCTAAGATTTTCCTATAGCTTGTTTTCTCAAATTGTAATTCTCCGCTATTCATGAATAAAACCATTTAGCAGGTGGCTGTTTTCTTTTTAAGGTCAAAACACATTAATGTCACCAGTGTTCCTGTACACCAACAAAACAAAAAAACATAAAATAATTAGAGATAGCCCTGGCTGGCATAGCTCAGTGGATTGAGCGCAGGCTGCGAACCAAAAGGTGGCTGGTTCGATTCCCAATCAGGGCACATGCCTGGGTTGCAGGCCAGGTCCCCATTGGAGCCATGTGAGAAGCAACCACACATTGATGTTTCTCTCCCTCTCTTTCTCCCTCCCTTACCTTCTCTCTAAAAATAAATAAAATCTTTAAATAATTAAAAAAGATAATAATTTGAAATAAATGACATAAAAGATACTTAAGAATTTTCATTCAGTGATTTTAAACGTTCAGTGATTATAGAGTATGTTTAAATACTAATAAGTTTTCTCCCCAAATTAAAGCAAATATTTAGTGTAATTCGAATCAAAGCAAGATTTTTTTACTTGACACAATGATTGTAAAATTATGCATAAGAATGAGATGAAATAAAAACACTGGAAAAGAAGCAACAGATAGTTGAGTCCTATGAAATAGTAAACCATTATAAGGGAATAATTATTATTAAACTATGAGGTACAGTTAAAAGATAGTACGGAAATTGACTGAATTATATATAGAAGAAGAAGCACAAAATTAAAGGAAAGGAGTAGGTTACTCAATAAATGGTGTTGGGATGACTGGTTAAAAATCTGGAAGGTAAAAAATACCAATTAAGACACACATTTCATTCATCAGAATAAATTCTGATGAATATCAAAGTTAAATATAAAATAAATAAAAACAATAAAATACAATTGCAAGTGAATATGTTAAGGAATTAAAAAAGAAAAACTGATTTTTTAGCCTAAATTAGCACAGAAAAAATCAAAAAAGGAAGAAAGTCATAGATATAATACCATAATTAAAAGTAAAAATACATACATAGGCAAAAAAGACTAAAAAATACTTGTAGAACATAGAAAATAAAGTTAATATCTTTTTATAAAAGAAGTTAAGACAAACAGCTTTATGAAAATTAAAATCCCAATAAATAAATGGTCAGAGCTTAGGAACATCCACTTCACAAATGAGACATAGCATGGATCCTCACTTAATATTTTAATCATCAAAGAAAGGCAAAATTTCAGAGAACCATTCTTTTCCTTTACAAAATTATAAAAATTCAGGAAATCATTACTAATATATACTGAGTCTGTGTTCTCATGGTCCTCTTATGATAGAATCATACACTCAAAATACCCATCATGGAGACCTATTAGCAAGAGGGCTCAGAAACTGTGAAATAGCTTACCTTTGGGAAACTTAACCTGAGAAAATATTCAGTTGGCCAAAAAGTTCACTTGATATTTTCCATAACATGGCAGTAGTAGTGTTTAGTTGTCTTTAACTTCAGTTGAAACAACTGTCTTAAATTGTATTGTGACAATTGTATCTGTGTGCATTTAAAAATCTTATCAAAATTGGTGAAATTTTGTATAGCCATTTCAATATTGAAGACAGAAGAAAATATGCAATGTTTTGGGCACATTATGTTTTATCATCTAAAGAAGGTAAAAATACAAGTAAAACACACAAAAAGATTTCTATAGTGTATGGAAAAGGTACTGTGAATCATCAAACATGTCAAAAGGTGTTTGTGGAGTTTCGTGCTGGAGATTTCTCCCTGGACAATGCTCCACAGTCAGGTACATGAGTTGAAGTTGACAGCAATCAAATCGAGACATTAATTTACAACAATCAATTTTATACTAGATGGGAGATAGCCAACATACTCAAAATATTCAAATCAATAAAGTAACTGGTAAAAATGAAAAATGTGTCTTTCATTTTATGGAAAAAACTAAAACTTTTTGGTTAACCCAGTATACAAAAATAGACAAGCACCCAAACTTTTGATATAACATTAACAACAAAGGAAAACAGGAATATCCTTAATTTCCCCCAAATGAGGAAAAGCTAAGTAAATTGTAGTGCTAGTGAAATTGAAGGAGTATTATGTGGGCATTAGAGGCAAAATAAACATGAGTATGATAAAAAGCAGCTGATAAAATTTTATATACATTATAACTATGTTATATACACACAAGCAAAAATCCTAGAAGGAAATTCATTAAAAAGCAAATGGTTTAGTAATATGGCAAAATAAATGATTTTCATTGCTTTATTTCTAAACCTTTAGTAAAGATATAAAATTTTTATAGTTTAAATGTATATTTTTAAGAGCTAAAATTAGAGGCACAAGATGGCAGAGGAATGAATGGAAGCCACACTAACCTCCTCCCAGGACTAATCTGGAATTACAACTGAATTGTGTGGAAATAAACAAGAATGAACAACTGAACAACAGCGAGACAGAAGCCTTGTAACTTCAGACAAATAGAAAAATCAGAATCAGTACAACCTGATTGGTTAGGAATGCCATAGAGACTAGAGAAGGCTGGCTAGGTGCCCACAGACAGCAGTGCCAGAGGGATAATTAAGCAACTGGTTGGATACCCCTGAGAAGAGTGGGGTCTAAACCCTAAGTTAGGATTCCCAGCCAACAGCACCAGAGCCTGAAAAGTACACAGATAACAACTGTGAAAAGTACACAAATAAAAGCAGCAAAAAGCACAGGGGTACTCTCTGCCAGAGTCAGATGACTGGAGACACGAAGAGCCGTTTAAAGGGCCAACACACAAATTTTCATTGGCAGCCACTTACCTGGGGCATTGGCATGTCGGGGGCATGTCTGGAGGTGCCTGAGTGGAGACTGGGGATAGAAGCTTTAGGGAGAGAACTCAGAGGGTAGACACTGGGACCTCTGGGCTGAGTCTGCTCCCATATGGCAGCAGCCATCCTACTCAGACAGACCACTCCCCTCTGAGCAGTAACAGCCAGCGGGAAACAATAGCCCCAACCCCAGGAGGGATTCTGCCCCACCCTATGGTGCTTAAGACTGACTACTGCGTGCAGAGTGACTAGATTAACTACTGAAGGAGACACCCACAGAAAGTAGTTCCCTGGCAATCTCTGAGCAGACTGCCTAAGATCAGACGGGGTCAACTTCTGGCATCACCAGAGGCAAATCCAAAAAGGAAAAACAGTGGTAAATACTAGAGGCTACCTAGACAAATTCCACTGCTCTTCTCCATGATCTTCTCCATGATCTCCATGGTCTTCTCCATGATTAGTGATATTTTCTTCCCTACATAGTTTTTTAACATCCATTTCTTATCCATCAACTTTGTACATATTAAGTTACCAGATTTTATACTACAGGTCATTTCCCTTGTTTCCTATAACAGTCTTAATCCCTTTATACCCTTATTAATACCGATTCGATTGCTTCTGACAGTGGGATTGCAGGGGTGGAGTTATTTTTGCAGATGCAGTTTGTTTCCTGGGCTTTCTTGTTTTGTTCTGGCAGTACCTGAAAAAAACAACATACAAAACATGGTGGGTGCAGTGACTATCAATCAACCAGCTAGAGGGAAGGATCCACTAAAGAAAAACCCAACAACAATCAAAACCCAATTATATCAGAGAGCCAACATAAAAAACATAAAGGGCATGCTAAGAGCATCAGGTTCAGGAAACCAAGTAGACTACACCACTGAATCTCACAGGTCTCCTACCACAAAAGTTCACAATACAAAGTCAAGGAGTCAAAACAGATCAATTAAGAAGCAAAAGTAAACAAGAAGAGTCTCACAAATAATAGGAAGAGAAAGAAACAACCCCCAATCTAAAGGAAAAGAGGAATCCTCAGAAAGAGTGCTAAATGAAATAGAGGCAAGCCAACTAACAAACATTGCGTTCAACACAATGGCTATATGGAAGTTCAATTATTTCAGTGAGAATTACCAAAAACTAAAGAGAGCTACGAAGAACTTACTACAAACTATATCTCCATGAAAAATGACATAGAAAATAGTAACAAGAGCCAGGAGGAAATGAACAATACAATTTCTTAATTGAAGAATACAATAGAAAGAACAAAAGCAGGCAAGATGAACCAGAGGATCTAAACAGCAAGCTGGAGGATAAGACAGAAAATAACTCCCAGAAAGAACAAAAAAAGGAAATAAGACTTAAAAAGGAATGAAAAGGGGTTAAAGGAACTGCAGGACAACATGAAATGTAATAATATCTGTATCATATGGATTCGAGAAAATAAAAGATGAACACAGAATAGAAAAACTGTTTGAAAAAGTAATGATGGAAAACTCCCCTAATTTGATGAGAAAAAAAATCACACAGCCCAGGAAGCACAGAGGGTCCCAATCAAGAGGAACCCAAAGAGGCCCACTCCAAGACACATCATAATTAAAATGGCAAAATTCCAAGACAAAGAGAGAATATTAAAGGCAGCGAGGAAGAAACAGAAAGTAACATACAAGGGAGCCCTGATAAGACTATCGGCTGACATCTCAACAGAAACACTACAAGCCAGAAGGGAATAGCAACAAATATTCCAAGAAATGAAAAGAAAAGACCTGCAACCAAGACTACTCTACTCAGCAAGGCTCTCAATTAAAATGGAAAGTGAAATAAAGTGTTTCCCAGATAGAAGAAAACTGAAAAAAATACATCTCCACCAACCAGCACTGCAAGATATGTTAAAACGACTGTATTAAGATGATGAAGGAAAGAGTGAGACAGAGAGTAACACAGGTACAAAGGGGATAAAATGGCAATGGATAAGTACCTATCAATAATAATTAAGAGTAAATGGATTAAATGCTACAACCAAAAGAAATAAGATAGCTCAATGGTAAGAAAACATGACCCACATATATGCCAGGTACGAGAGACCCACCTCAGAACAAAACACCTACCTACACAGAGTAAAAATGAAGGGTTGGAAAAAAATAGTCCACACAAGTGGACAGGAAAAAAAAGCCAGACTACCAATACTTGTATCAGAAAAGAACAGACTTTAAATGAAGGTCATAAAAAGACACAAAAGGACACTTCATAACACCCAAGACAACAATCCATCAAGAAGACATAAATACTGTAAACATATATGCACCCAAATATATTAAGAAAATCTTGGAGGACTTCTAGAGAGATATAGACAGCAACACCCTTATATTGGGGGATTTTAACAACCACTGTCAAAAATAGAAAGATCTATAGGGAACCAGCCCGTATGGCAATGGTGAATATAGCTCAGACCTGGTTCAAAAACCAACAGACTCGAGGTGGCACATAGAAGCCAGGCCCAAAGATCAGCTTTCCCCTGGGGAACCAGGCCTGCATTAGATCTAGGCTGCATTCAGACTTGCTTTTGCTAAAACTCCCTCACCCTGAGTTAAGACAGCAAATGTTTAATGCATATCTTTCAAGTAATTTCCTAAAGTCTGTGCTAAACCTCCCAAGGATAGAGTGTAACCAGTTCAACCACTTTTCCCTTGCATTTGCAACATCCTTTTCTTTGTTATCTGCAAAAGGTAATCACCTAAAGCAAACCTGTGCATAATGAATGAGGGCCTTCTTTGATGTAATGCTCTCAGAAAAGCAATAAAGCCTGTCCAGGCATGGGTCAGGGCACTCTCTCACTCAGAGAGTGGTCATGCCGTCTCTTTTCTCCCCTGGAATTCTTCTGCAGTCTATGTGAATGTGTTCATTGCATCCACAACACCATGGAAACCGTCAGTCAGAGTCCATATCCATCTTCCAAACAAATTATCAACAAGGATACTGTGGCACTGAACAACACCCTAAATCAAAAGGACTTAAACGATATATATAGAACCTTTCATTCCAAAGAAGTAAAATACACATTCTTTTCAAATTCTCATTGGACATTTTCCAAGATAGACCACATGAAAGGACACAAAACAAGCCTCAACAAATTCAAGAACATTGAAATCACATCAAGCATTTTCTTGTACCACAATGGCCAGAAACTAGAAACCAACCTCAAGAAAAAAACACTCAAACTCGCGAAGATTGAATAGCATGCTATTAAACAATGACTGGGTTAAGAATGAGATCAAAGAAGAAATCAAAAAGTTTCTGGAACCAAATGAAAATGAACACACAACAGTCCAAAACCTATGAGACACAGGGAAAGCAGTGCTGAGAGGGAAGTTCATGGCGATACAGGCCTACCTAAAAAAGATACAAATATTTCAAATAAACAACCTAACCCTAGGTCTACAAGAACTGGAGGAACAAAAGTAAACAAAGCCCAGAGCATGTAGAACGAAAGAAATAACCAATATCAGAGCAGAATTAAATGACACAGAGACTAAAAGAACAATTCAAAGGATCAATAAAGCTAGGAGCTGGTTCCTTGAAAAGATAAACAAAATCGACAAGCCTTTAAGGAGACTCATCAAGACAAAAAGAGAGAGAAACCAAATAAACACAATCACAAGTGAAAGAGGAGAGATTACAACTGATACCACAGAAACACAAAGAGTTTTAAGAAATTACTACGAATAAACTGTATGCCAATGTGGGTGAACTGGACAAATTTCTAGAAAAATATAATCTCCCAAAACTGAGTGAAGAAGCAGCAGAAAGCCTGGATAGACCAATGACAACTGATGAAATCAAAGCAGTAATCAAAAAACTCCCAGGGCACAGAAGTCCTGCAGTGGACAGTTTCACAGGAGAATGTTACAAAACATTTAAGGAAGACCTAAGCCCTAATCTTCACAGACTATTCCAAAAATTCCAAGAGAGAAGACTCCCAAACTCTTTTTTGAAGGCAGCATCATCCTAATTTCAAAACCAGATAAAGACACAACAAGGAAAGAAAACTTCAGACCAATATCGCTGATGAACATAGATACTAAAATCCTCAAAAAAATATTGGCAAACCACATCCAGAAATACATTAAAAAGATCATACACCATGATCAAGTGGGATTCATCCCAGGGATGCAAGGATGGTACAATTCCCACAAATCAATAAACATAATACATCAAATAAACAAAAGCAAAGATAAAAATCACATGATCATATCAATAGATACAGAAAAAGCATTTCGTAAGGTAGAGCACCCATTTATGATAAAATCACTCAGCAAAGTGGAAGTAGAGACAGAACACCTCAACATAATAAAGGCCATATATGAGAGACCTACAGCCAACATCCTACTCAATGGGCAAAAACGAAAAGCTTTCCCACTAAAATCAGGAAAAAGACAAGGGTTTCCGTTTTCACTCCTACTCAACATAGTGTTGGAAGTCCTAGCCACAGTGATCAGACAAGAAAAAGAAATAAAAGGCATTCAAATTGGAAAGGAGGAAGAAGTATCACTATTTGTAGATGACATGAGAGTGTACATGGAAAAGCCTATAAGCTCCACAAAAAAATGTACTCAACCTAATAAGTGAATTTGGCAAAGTAGCAGGATACACAGTCAATATGCAGAAATCAAAGTCATTTTTTATACTAACAATGAAATATGAGAAACAGAAGTCAGGAAAAATTCCCATTTGCTAGAGCAACAAGAAAAATAAAACCTAGGAGTGAATCTAAGCAAGGAGGTAAAAGATCTGTACTCAGAAAACTACACAACACTGAAGACAGACATTAAAGATGACAAAAATAAATGGAAACATATACCGTGTTCATGGATTGGAAGAATGAACATCATCAAAATGTCCACATTACCCAAAGTATTTATAGATTCAATGCAATTCCTATTAAAATATCAATGACATATTCCACAGATATAGAACAAACATTTCGAAAATTTATCTGGAACCCTAATTGACCCTGAATATCCTCAGCAAATACAGAAGAAGATCCAAATAACAGGGATCATTATACCAGTTAGCAAACCACATTGCAAGGCCATGGTAATCAAAACAGTCTGACACTGGCATAAAAACAGACACATAGATCAATGGAACAGAATAGATAGCCCAGAAATAAACCTATGTCTCTATGGTCAATGAATATTTGACAAAGGGGGAAGACACATAAAGCAGAGTAAAAAAGTGCCTCTTCAACAAATGGTGTTGGGAGATCTGGACAGCTATGTGGAAAAGGGAAAGGGGAAGGAAAAGGAAAGGGAAAGGGAAAGGAAACGAAAGGAAACGCGACCATCAACTTACATCGTATGTAAAAACAAATTCAAGGTGGATAAAAGACTTAAATGTCCTGTAAGAGGACATAGGCAAGAAAATCTGAGATATTCCATGGAGCAATATTTTCACTGATATGTCCCCTAGAGCAAGAGACAAAAAGGAAAGAATAAAGAAATGGGACTTCATGAAATTAAAAAGCTTCTGCACAGCTAAAGAAAACAGCAAAATGAAAAGGGAACCAACTGTATGGGAAAATATATTTGAAATATTTTCAAAAAAGAGTTTGGGAGAAGAGTTTGGGAGTATCATTATACCTCTGACATGGGTTTGATCTCCAAAATATGTAACGAACTCACACAACTCTACTCCAGAAAGACAACCCATCCAATTAAAAAATGCAAAGGATGTGTACAGACAGTTCTCCAAGGAGGACATACAGAGGGCCCACAGACATATGAAAGGATGCTCAGCATCACTAGCCATCAGAAAGATTCAAATTAAAATCACAATGAGATACCTCTTCACACCAGTGAGAGTGGCCATCACAAACAAATCAACAAACAATAACTGGTGGCAATGTTGTAGAAGAAAGAGAACTCTAGTACACTGGTGATGGGAATGCAGAAGGGTGCAGCCACTGTGGAAAACAGTATGGTATAACCTCAGAAAGCTAAAAATGGAACTGTCTTTTGACGCAGTAATTTCACTGCTGGGATATACCCTAAGAATTCTGAAACACTAATTCAAAAGTACCTATGCACCCCAATGTTCGTAGCAGCAGAATTTACTATAGAAAAGTGCTGGAAGCAACCTAGGTACATGAATGAATCAAAAAACTGTGGTATATTTACACAATGGAATACTACCCAACAGAAAGAAAGGAGCTCCTACATTTTGCAACAGCATGCATGGAACTGGAGGTCATCATGCTAAGTGAAGTAAGCCAGTCTGTGAAAGACAAATACCAGATGACCTTACCTATAAGGGATCCTAATCAACAAAACAAACAAGCAAGCAAAATATAACCAGAGACACGGAAATAAAGAACAACCTGACTAACCACATGGGAGGTGGGAGGGTATAATGGGCAAAAAAGGGGAAGAGTTGTCAAGAAACAAAGGGCACATGGGCAAAACTAAAGGAGGGAAGATTGAGGGTAGGAGGTGAGGGTGGGTGGGGCACCCAAAAGTGGTGGCAGGAAAATGGAGACAACTGTATTCGAACAACAATTAAAAAAAAAAAAAAGTCCATACTACCCAAAGCTATGTATAGATTCAATGTGATTCCCATCAAGATTCCAAGGATATATTTCACAGAACTAGGGCGAATATTTCAAAGATTTACACAGAACCAAAGAGGCTCCATATAGCAAAAGTGATCCTGAGAAAGAAGAAGAAAATTGGAGTAATCACACTACCTAATACCAAACTATACTATAAAGTCACAGTAATCAAAACAATACAGAACTGGTAAACGAACATAGAGATCAATGGAATAGAATACAGAGCCCAGAAATAAACCCACATCTTTACAGTCAATTAGTATTTGGAAGCAAACAGAGGAAGCAAGCACACACAATGAGTTAAAGATAGTTTCATCAGTAAACGGTGCTTGGAAAATTGGACAGATAAGTGCATAAAAATGAAACTAGACCACCCTCTTACACCACAGACAATAAATTCAAAGTGGATTAAAGACTTAAGCGTTACTCCAGAAACTATAAAAGTCCTAGAAGAAAACATAAGCAGCAAAATCTTGGACATTGCCAGTAGCAATATATTATCAGATATATCTTCCCAGGCAAGGGTAACAAAATAAAAAATAAACAAATGGGACTATATCAAACTAAAAAGTTTTTGCATGGCAAAGGAAATCATTGACAATAAAAAGACAACCCACAGAATAGGAGAACATATTCACCAATACATCTGATAAAGGATTAATATCCAAAATTTATAAAAACTGTTTTGAGCAGTAGAAAAAACATCAAGGTAGGTGTATGGCATCAAATGGAATGTACTTTGAAAGTGACTGAAGTTTAAACATGTAAGAATAAATACACAATTTTTTGTAAATAAATTCCATTTTAGGGGGTATAGACAGATAGCTATATATCCATCCAAATTTGTTTATTTTTTATTTTGTTACCCTTGCCTGGGAAGATATATCTGATAATATATTGCTACTGGCAATGTCCAAGATTTTGCTGCTTATGTTTTCTTCTAGGACTTTTATAGTTTCTGGAGTAACACTTAAGTCTTTAATCCACTTTGAATTTATTGTCTGTGGTGTAAGAGGGTGGTCTAGTTTCCCCATAATATTCCCTAGTTGGAAGGGTACAGGTTCTGACTTAAAAACAGTCACTGGTTGATTAGTTATCCCTATCACTTACACAGAAGGTTTACTTCAACTTAGGCGTGTTAAGAACAAATAAAGTAGTCCAGTAATTCAAGGGCCTTAGAAATTTTCCCCTTTTTTATGGTAATTTTAGTTTCTCCTAAACTAGTAGTAAGAAGGGGAAATGCTTTCTCATCATCCTTGGAGCGGCTCTATACTTGCTTCTGTAAACTACAATGAGATACCTCTTTTCTCTTTCTAAATCCTATTTCAGTGTCCTATAATCCTCCTTATAACGAACAGACCCCTCTAGAGATTTCCTACAAACCTTATTTGGTAATTCTATTGCTTTTGCTCCCAGAAATAGTAGGTATATTAACCAGAAAAGGTCAGAACAGCCAGGATTACATGTTCTAACAATTCAATTAAATTTCTTTGTGAACCCATTAGAGTCCTGGAGAAAATCAGGAAAATCTTTAGGTAGTTACCTTAATTCTGTTCAAGTCCAAGGAATATACACAATGGCTGACTGCCCTCTGCCTGAGACCAGCTTTTCTCCAAGGGGAGCTGCTAAAATTCCTGGATTATCCTTGTCTGAATTCTTATTCTCATTTTCTCTTAGGTCAGTAGGGAATGGTAAAGGAGAAGATATATAGAAGATAGAAGGGAAGTGGAGGACAAATATGGACAAGGAAGCTTGGAGAGCAGACACAGTGAAGGGAGCTGAGGAGGGGAGGAATGAGGAGTTGGCACAGACTGGCTTCAGAAGCCTTCTTGAGTTCGGAGACAGTCTCTAAAATTTCTTACTACCTGTTTTTTTTTTAAGAACTTATCTGTGCCCCTCCTAGGAGCTTCTAATTTCCAATTAAGATATGCTTCCTATTCAGTTTAACTATAGAGCCGGCATTCTCTAGTTTTGCATGCAAAATTAATGTAGGCACCGAAAGAAAACTTCATTTTGGCCATTTTAAGTTGATGTCTTTTCCAGCTAAATCTTCCCACTTCTGTAAAGCACTTGTAAGTAAAGTCTTCCTACTTATTGTGTATCTACAGAAGTATTAATGTAGGCTGGGGTCTGAGGGTTTCCGGCCTTGGGGGCAGGATTTCCCATGTTAATTTTAGTTTTATTTTGGAATCTGTAGTCTGGGTTGAGAGGGTGCTGCCTGTGGGTTCATCTCCAAGGGGCTGTCACCTCCCGAGTCATCTCGAACCCTCTTACATGGCTCAGTTTCTGTTTCCCGGCAGTCTAATATGGTCGTGAGTACTCAGAATGCTAAGTAACCAAACACTATGTGCATGTCCTGGACAAGTCAAATAATTAGCTGAGTCAGAAACCCTGATGGAGCTCCTGCACATCATGGGGGATACCTCCTGACAGCTCCACAAAGATTCTTAGTCTCCTAAGAGCACCCAAGATTCCAGCCGGATGGAGGAAGTGCCCCTTTGGAGCAGAATGAGTTCAGGTTTTCATTTATCCAACAAAAGGTTTTTGATCAGACTCTCAGAAAGCAATTTCAATTGAAAAGCCAGTTAAAAACCAGCCACCCACTTTTCCTCCAGTCCTGCCTTAGCCTAGATTCTCTCTCAACCTTCAGGATTTTTAAAAATACAGCTCAAATAAAATCAAGGCCTCTTACCTTAAAACAGGGAGGTCTGGAATTCCACATGACAATCAGCCAAGTTCACCTGACGCAAAACAAGGAGCACAATGGGCTCCTGCTAATACCTTGCACAAGTGCAGGTCTGCAAGGTCCCTGGGTGGGCTTCTTTGGAATGCTGCCAACTACACCAAATAAATGTCAACGTAAGAAACATTACATATCATTTGAGGCAAATTAACAACAATTGCCAGAGGGCAAAACTCTAGATAGATTGAGAAAATACACCAGAAAATGGTAGTTTTACCACTTACTTTATACATAAAAATCAAAGGAGGAGGCATAAGGGGGTTACTGGTGATAGAGTAGGGAAGCAGAAAAAATCAAAATGGGGAAATATCTGGAACTGGATAAAAAGTAAAATGAACAGACAGGTAAGGCAGGTAAGTTCATTGACATTTGTGGATATAGGGTAATTAATGGTCAAAATTAACATAACAACAATGAGGGGATTTGTAGACTCTCCTCTGGTTGAGGTGACTGTGCTTTGAGGGGTCTGGAAAAAGGGAAATTACTTTAATATTCCAAAAATATGTTATCAGGTATGTTAGAGGCAAAAAGACAACAGATAGGCTCAGTTAAGGTGAAGAATGACCTGTGTCAGGAAAGATTCTAGCCTTGGACATGACTGCTTGCCATGAACTGCTTTTAGTGAGAAAGTTTTCATTTCAGACCATCCTAAGTAGTAACTTTGGTCTCTGAGTTTGTAAGGCTGCCACACACACTTCCCCTGAACTTGTCTGGTTTGGCATGTACTCCTTTTTGTCCACAAGTTGTTAGGAATTACTAATAAAAGATCTTTTGAGACTGAGGAAAACTTAAATTTCATAAGTTACAGATGAGAAATTTCAATGTTTGAGTCAAAAATCCAATGCAGGATAGGTAGCAGGTCACTGAAGACATAGCTACATATTTCAATAATGGCACAAAACCTACTATCAAGCTAACAGTATCACTTCAAAGCCTTTATTCCCTTCACTCAAAGCAGTGAAACTAAGCATCCTTAAGACCTGATTAAATCTAACTCTAAATCCATGCCCTGGAAATCATATCTTCCGCTCTCTCTCCAAACCACTTAGAGACCTAACCTTCCTGCACCCCCTTCATAATCAGCAAACTCTGAGGAAGAAGACAATAGCCAAGACCTGACTAAGTCACAAGGTCTGGATCTCTGACAGACTAAAGCTAACATCTAGACCTAAGTTACATTTCTGTTCCTGAGCCCTAAGGTGGAACAACTTTCCAGCTACTTGCCCATGAGGCCAAACAGAGGGACAACAGAACAGACCTCAGAGCTGTCCTCAAGACCTGAAGAAATGATTTACCACCTTTACCTCACCTCCAATCAATCAGCTCCCAGCACAACCCCAAACTCCTAATCCATGGTGTCTTGTGATTTTGCCCTATATAATCCATAACATACTTGTCATTGGGGAGATTGAGTTTTTAAGTTTAGCTTCTAGTCCTTCTGAGTGACACCATTCACAGTAAAATAGCCAATCTTGGTCCGCTGCAATTCTCAAGATTTAGTGTTTGGCTTTGCTAATGCTGGGTAAATGAACTATTTCTGTTCTATAACACCACGAAAGAAAGTTCTATCACAAGCAGTTTACATTTGGCCATCATCTGACGCTCACTAGATTACTGGGTAGCAAGCACAAACCTTAAAGTGTATAAGACTACCCTATTCTAACGTTTTACTGAAATAAAGCCCAAAATTAAACTGAAAAGTTCTGAGAATTTTAGGGAAGATGGCAGAATAACACCAAAGGTCTCTACACATCACCCACTAAAAAAGTCTGAGACAAAGTTTTATAATCTAGAGCTGGTGTGTTAAGATTATAAGCTTATTAAAAAACATCAAAATGAATTTAAAATTATAAATGCAACAGAATAAAGCAGTTAACTACCAGAAAATATGTATGCAACTACCAAAAGTGAAGAAACAAAGTCATAAAACACACAAACATATCCCACAGACTAGATAGAGTTTACTCAGAAACAAAAGACTCTGTTTGTTTTAAAAATTCACTAGAATAATTTGGAACATGGCTAGAGATAATAAAAAATAAAATCAATATTACATAACAAATAAAAAATAAGAAATGCTGCAGATAAGCAGACAATGAAATTCAAAGTATAAACATGTTAAAAAAAAGTTTTAATTCCCTTGGCTAAAAGTCTTTTTTAAAAGAAAGGGTTTATTAGGTCATTGCTAGAGGGAAAGACCAGGCCCTTGAGCATGAAATCTGAAACACCCACAGTAGGGCCACAAAGGAATGGCTGTGCATATTCCCTTGCTAACAAGGCAAATATACAAATGCTGCTTCCAGGTGGAAAGACAGCAGCTGTCCACTGTCCTAGAGTTTGTTGATCATTTTCATAAGTCAAGTAGCAAGGGACAAAAATGTAAGCTTTATGGAAAAAAAAAAAAACTATAATAGCTATAGACAAAAGGGGATGGGAAAGCTAAAGCAGGGCAGTTCTGGGATAAATGGAGTCCAAGGAAGAAGTGTTTGCTCCCTTGAATAGGTCATGGGCAAGTCTAAAAAGTTCATGTGTAAATAAGAAGCAGAGGCTCCTGGGGTGTAGTGCTGCCTCCGCTATTCTCTCTTTTGGATGTCACGGAAATAGCCACTTATAAATTAATCCAAAATTCCAACAGACCTTCCAACAGAATACGAGCAATACTTTGTTAGCTGGTCCACAGCTATTAATAGGGCAACCAGTCTGTTTCTTTTTCTCACTCTCTGGCTGCTGTAATTTAATTTAGAACATCTCAGAATTCTTTTTCTTGTCAAGTGCTTTAAATAGATAATGAAACAGGAAGAACAAACTTAAAAGCACAAAAATACAACCTGTAAATAATAATGCTACAAGGAAAAAAACAACAGAACATAGCACATACAAGTCATAAGTGCTTTACATGAATTATTTCATTTACTTCTCACAGCAGTGACAGAAGTTAGAGAGAAACTTTTATCTTCATTTCGCACATGGCTTAGAGAAGTTAAGCAACTTGCTCAGGTGTCACAGCCATATTTCACTACATATGATAGCCTGTTGGAGGCTTACAAGATGAACCTAAACTAAGCAGTTTTTCTCTTTTTTATTTCTCTGTAGCACTGCTGTTGCAAAGACAAAACCTGGTGTGTTATTCATTTTGTCATGGTGGAGTTATTAAAATTTCCATGAATAAACAAGATAACGTGGACTCCACATCTGAGATATTAAATAGTAACAGGCTTTTTACTGCACTTTTGTCTATATGGAGGATACCTGATCAAAGTAATTGATATGCTTGCTAAAAATACAAGAAAAATCATTATTTAGATATTTCCAAAGTGGATATTTTAAGACAGTAAGATGTACCTCAAAATGTTGGGTCCAATTTATAACTAATATTTAACTTTATCATTTGGAGTTCACTTGCAAATTTATATCACAAGCCACAGAAAGATATTCCATTTTAAAACTACAGCCCATACCTTTCACTATTATAACTGTAAAAAACTATAGCCACATCTTTAAATTATTCCAGTTGATTATTCAAGGTAATTTTCAAACATGCATCTTCAAAGGTTAGAGCCAAGAAGAAGGGCAGAGTGAACTCCAGGTATCCCCAACTATGCTACCCAGTGGGAGAATGGGCCCCTATGGAAAACTGCTGGAGCCTGGTTCTGTAAAAGTCCTTGGTCAAATACAAATGCTTGGCCAGGAGGGAGGAGATATGCTGTAGACTGGGATATGCTGTAGACTGAAAACTTAGAATCCCAAGGAACAGAGCAACAGCGAGGAGCCAAGGCTGGTCACAAGTGAGTGAGAAGGTAACGTGAGGCAGGTGGGGCTCAGCTTGACACAGTCAGTCATTAGGCAAATCAGGTGAACCGAGCCTGATTACTGGGAAAAGGGTCTGAACTAATGTATACATTTTCCAGAAGATTCAGAACCTGAGGAAAGTTAAGGAATGGCTGTGCATATTCCCTTGCTAACAAGGCAAATATACAAATACTGAAAATACTCAAGTAACAAAAGGGAAAGGATTTGTTTGGGTTCTTTCACTGATGATAAAGGGAAGTGTCAGCCTGACTGATTTGAGAGATGGAAGACACCTTCGTTGAAGTAAAGAAATAGTCTACTTCCTCTAGTTCCTCCAAGTGCTCTTCAATGCTTGTCTTGCAGAGAACAGTGTCTGATCCTCACAGATGCAGAAAGAAGGGTAGAGGAGAGCTCAAGGCCATAGCTGCCCAGAGTCCATCCTGGGCAATCATCACACTGTATGGAAGTGGCCTGCTTACATTTCTGCCTCCCTCACTGGATTGTGGACTCTTGAGGGTTTGCAGTAGTGAAGCCATGATTAGAATTACAGGCACATGGGTTACAGGCCAGGCCTCAGTCGGGGGTGTTCAAGAGGCAACCATACACTGCTGTTTCTTTCCCTCCTTTCCCCTCTCTAAAAATAAATAAAATCTTAAAAAAAAAAAAAAGTATCACAGGCACAGACTCCAGTCATTTATCGCAGGATAGTTCTGTTTGCTATTGCCTAGGAACAAGCAACCCAAAACTTAGTTGCTTAAAGAGCAATGATTTCCTATTTCACAATTCCATGGGTTGGCTAGGTAGGTATTCTGAAGCTCTTATCTGACTTACTCATGCTGCTGTATTGGGCCCAGGACAGCTGGGGACTGGGCTCAATGAGGAAGGCAGGGCCTCACTTTTCATGTAGCCTTCCTCCTGGGCTTCTTCACATAGTGAAAACAGCATACTGGCGCACTGCACATATGGCCTCTGTTTGCATCATGGCTGCTGATGTCCCACTGGCCAGTTCAAGTCACATGGCAAAACTCAGAGTCAAGAGTGAGAAAACAGACTCTACTACTTGATGGGAGAAATAAGCAAAGTCACACTACAAAGGGACAAAGACATAGAGAGGTGATTTAGGGGCCATTTTGTATCAATTTACCACATTGGGTTTTTGCTAGCTTTTTCTCTGATAATAATTATTACTTTTATCAGTAGAGTTTTTAAATTATAGAGTATTTTTATACTTACTACAGCTAAAAAATTATGTTCTTTAATTTGTAATGTGGGGAAAAAGAGTTCTGGGTTTTGTCTCTACTTCAGAGTAATGGATCCAGAAACATTTCAAGGCTTAAAGACTAGAATTACTTCTGGCAATAACTGACACCATTTAAGATCTCTTGTTTCTTTACAAACACATGGATCTTTTGAAGCATCTTTATTAAGTTGTTAAAGGGAAAGAACTTTGTCCACATTTTATAACAGAAATGCTAAGGCAGTTATATCTGAAGTGCTTCCTGCAAAAGGAATTCTCAGCACATCCCACTATATAAGATAGCAATATAATGCTGGCTGTGCAGAAAGCTGAGCCAGCCAGCTGTCATCTCAGGCGGGAGCATCTTCTCTACTCAATGCAATAAGGTGGAGAAATCAGAGTGGGGCTGGCCTCTCCTATTCATTTTTACCTCCCTCACCATCTGAGATGTGTCTATCTAGACAGGACAAATCTTTTCAAGGACCCCTATACATGCCACGGTCAATTCTACCCTTGTTCATTCTAATACTTCCTCTTGGCATGCTCTCCACACTCTGCACATAGCCCAAAAATGCAGTGGCCTTCAGAAAATTCCTGAGATGAGTACATCTCAAAGCTCACCTCCCCCATGAGCAAATAAAGGTATAATTCATTTTACTGTACTTGACTTTATTATGCTTCCTAGTGTTGAATTTTTTTTACAAGTTGAATGCAAATCTTCCACGAGAAAAAAAGACTGCAACTCATAGTCTGGAACATAATATTTCCAAGGTATGCCTGTAAATAGGAAAACAACTTTCCCCTTCCTTTTCTTACCACCCACAGCATTTAACCAATATTCTTTACAGTCTGACTTTTTTTTAAAAGATTTTTATTTATTGCCTTCGCTGATGTGGCTCAGTGGATTGAGTGCTAGCCTATGAACCAAAGGGTCGCTGGCTCAATTCCCAGTCAGAGCTCATTCCTGGGTTGCAGTCCAGGTGCCCAGTGGGGGGCGTACAAGAGGTACCCACACACTGATGTTTCTCTCCCCTTCTTTCTACCTTCCTTCCCCTTTCTAAAAATAAAATCTTTTTAAAAAGTTTTAAAGATTTAATTTATTTTTAGAGAGGGGGGAAGGAAAGGAGAAAGACAGGGAGTGAAACATTAATGTGTGAGAGATATAGTGATCACTTGCCTCTCCCACACCCCCAAATGGAGACCTGGCCCACAACCCAGACACGTGCCCTTACTGGGAATCAAACTGGTGACCTTTTGTTTTGTAGGCCAGCACACAATTCACTGAGCCACACCAGTCAGGGCTATAGTTTGACATTCAATCATATTCAAAATGGTTCTTCACTATATGAGGTGCTAATTTTATGTATCAACTTGACTAGGCTACAATACCAAGTTATTTCGTCAAACATTATCCTGGATGTTTCTGTGAAGGTGTATTTCTAGATGTGCTTAACATTTAAATCAGTACACTTTCAGTAAAGCAGACTACCCTTCATAATGTGTACAGGCCTCATCTACTCATTTAAAGGTTTTAATAAAAAAAAGACTCATCTCCTCAGAAGAAGACAGAATTCTGCCACAGGCTGCCTTCAGACTCAAACTCCAGAATCTGGGTTCCCAGCCAACCAGCCTGCCCTACAGATTTTCAACCTGCTAGCCTCTACAATCACATGAGCCAATTTCTGAACATAAATCTCTTTCTGTCTTGACCACATTCTCTCTCCATATATATGTACACACACATATACACACACTATATACACACATATACACACAAGTACAATGTGTGCATGTATACGGTATGTCCCGAAGGTAGCCAGTCATGAAATATGAAAAATAGAGACACTTACTGAAGAAGATACAAGAAACACTATACATAGAACAATGACTACACCTCAGTCCCCTTTAAAGTAGGTCCCTTGGGACTGCAAACAGTTCTCCCAGTCACTATCAGCTGCCCTATCGTATTTTCCTGAATCTCTGTGACAGTCTGAAATCTCTTCCCTTTCAAAGGTGATTTTAGTTTGGGGGAAAAGCCAGAAGTCACAGGGCACCAAATCTGGACTGCAGGGGTACTAGGTCACCTGGGTGATTTGATGTTTTGCCAAAAAACTCTGCACAAGATGTGATGCATGAGCAGATGTGCTGTCATGATGAAGCTGCCATTCGCCAGCTGCCCAGTGCTGTGGCCTTCTGAATCATCCAGAGTTTATACACAGGAATGTTCAAACTTAATGCAAAATTTGATGCAGATTCATTGCTGTACACACTCATTTTTAATGTGACAGCCACATGCTCACTCAATGGCATCTACTGCCCCACTAGTACAGTGAAGCCGTCATTGTTCACACATGTACATTCCAGTCCACTCTCCTTGGCTATCAGGTCACACTGATGTCCTGCAAACCATTCTCATTATATTAACAATGGTTGGACTTTTTCTGGACCCCATATATACACACACACACATACAGTCTTAGAGTATAACCATATTTCAGTCAATGACACACTACATCTGCAACAGTAATATACTATATAGCCTAGAGGTGCAGCAAGCTATGTACCATCTAGTTAGGTTTGTGTAAGCATAATCATGAAATCACATAAAGATGCATTTCTTAGAACATATCCCTGTCATTAAGTGGTATATTAATGTGTATGTGTAGTATCCTACTGATTCTGTTTTCTTGGAGAACCCTAACACAATATACTATATAGTTTTAGATTATTCTCTGTAGCATATAAAGCTTGATCTACTTAAAAGGCTGAATTCTCTCTGGACTCTCTTTAATAGTCCCTACAGTGTTCCATATAGAGCAGGAGTAAAATATTTCTGAAACATTAACTGCTGTTTCTTTACAACTAAATCTTGCCTTCTTCCAGTTTCCTAATCTTTCTGTCTCACTGATTGTGATACACATGTAAATGAATAACAAAGCAATAACATAAAAGAAGGAAAAGCAACACTGGCTTCATTATTCTATGGATAAATCCCAAAAGTGGTTAAAGTATATTAAAAATGGGTAATTTTAATATTATGTTAATTTGTACATGAATGGTGGAATATAAAAACTTTGGTTTATTGTTTGCTCTATGATTCTAAAACAACTCTTTTCAGTTTTCCCCCCTGTAGATTGCATTCTGTAGTGAAAAATTATTTCAGTCAATCATCAAAATAATACCCTAAGACCTCATTTAAATGTAATATATTTTATATAGCATGATATTCTAAAGATCCATCACAAATGGCAGTATTTCATTTTCTTATAGCTAAGTAGTTTTCCATTGTATATATGTATCTTATCTTCTTTAACCAATCATCTATCAAAGCAAAATACGTCAGAAAAAAACAAGAACCATATGATTTCACTCATATGTGGCATATAAAACTGAAAGCAACAAATAAGCAAGAAAAACAAACAAAAATGCATAGACACACACAACAGTATGGTTGTTACCAGAGGGAAGGGAAGTGGGGAGTAGTAAAGGGTAAAGAAGGTAAATATATAGGGATAGAAGAACACTTGACTGTGGGTGGTGGACACACAATGCAATACATAGATGATGTATCACAGATAGAATTGTACACTTAAAATCTACATGTTTATTGACCAATGTCACCCTGATTAATTTTTTAAAGTAATATATACTTATTTTTTAACAGTCAACTATCACTTTGCAGAGATTTTTTTAGATCATTGTAAATCCCTTCTCTTTGGGAAGACATAAAATGTCTGAGTAAATTAACCTACTCAAATAAATGGACAAGCATGTATTTTCATAGGGATAAGAAAGCCAGTCTGACCCAAATACTAAAATGGCTCACCCAACATTTTCTGAGCACCTTCTAAGTGCCAGGCTCCTATGGGGAACTGAGAAATTTTAGAACAGGAAGGATGCTACCCATCCCACCTTAAAATACATTTGCTAATGCCCAGAACACACAGAATGCTCATATTTTGTAAGCTACTCTCAATGATGTACACATTTCTGCTCCCATGAGTTAAATGTGTATCAAAAATCTGTTTATACCTGTTAAAAGTAACCTGATTGGCCCTAAGGTAGAATTACTCTTGCTAAACCCCATGTCAACAAACCAAAACTTAACTAGGTTTCTATCCTTGGTTCTCCTAAAAAAGGAAGGCCTAGGTCAACCAATCAGCACTTGGCCTGCTTAGTACCAGTTACCTTACCCAACTCCAAGGTTTCTCTTGGCTCCATATAAGGAAAGTAATCCTGCTCTGGCCCTGGCTGGGTAATCAGTTGCTTATAGCATCATCCTGATGAACCAAGATTGCAGGTTCATCCCCAGTCAGGGCACATGCAAGAAGCAACCAATGAGTGGATGGGTAGGTGGAGCAACAAATCGATATCCATGTCTCTCTCTTCCACCTTTTTCACTCTCCATAAAATTAAAAAGAAAAAAATAATCTTGCTTTAACCAATTAGTTAATGCCCAATATAATTTCTGTGTTCCTGCACACTTTGGTGCATAAAAAATCTCTCACCTTTTACAGCTCTTTGGAAGTCCTTTCTATTTGCTAGATTGGATGCTGTCCAATTCATGAATTGTTGAATAAAATCTGCCAGACCAGTAAACTCTATGCAAAATTTTCTTTTAACATGCCCAAACCTGGTTATGTCACTTAGGTACTCATTGTTGCAATTATATAAATTAATACTATGTAAACAGATCACAAATGAACAAAAATATGGCTACAAAATTAGAAACTTATTATTTCTATAAAACTAAGTTGAATACTTTGGAAATTATCCATAAAGGCATATTATTTTCCTTAAATTTTTTTTTTGAAAATTTGGTTTTAAGACAACTACAAAAGACTAAGTAAAAACATTCTATAACACTAGAATTTTATAGTCAGCTTGCTTCAAAGTTTCTCAAGTCTCAAGCTATTTTAAAGAAACTGAAACTAGAAAATATGGAAGTTATTATATGGACACAGTATATACAAAAACAATGATTCAGCACTCTAATGAGTGGACCCATACTGAAAGAAAAATTTCTACCCTAAGTGAAAAGACTGGCCTCCTACATTGCCCATTACTACCAGAACAATCTGTTAGTAGCAGTAACCTTGCATCTGAATGCTTCCTGAAGTCAAGTTATTCTACCTAAAACTAAGATCCCCCTATAGGGTAGTAAAATTTCAAAATAAAATATATACAGTATTTACTACAGCACTATTTATAACAGTAAGACTCTAACCACAATCCAATGGTAGAATAATATGGGAGTGGTTGAATAAACTATAACACATTCGCACAATGAAATATAATAAAGCTGTAAAAACAAGCATAAAGAACATCTCTATATAGTTGTACTGAGTGATCTCCAGGAAATACTAGGAAGAGCAAAAAGCAAGTAAAGAAAGTTATGTATAGTTTGCTACCATTCATCTAAGATTGGACTGGGAGGCAGCAAAAAGTATGTACACAAGAGTGCACATGCATGCACCTATACTTGCTTATGCTTTAAACAGAATGAGGGGGAGAAAGGAACAGAGGTAGAGGAAGGAACAAATACCAAAGCTACATTGTTTTGATTCCACTTTGTTCTACAGGCTTGGCTCTAGGACCATGCACATTTTCCGTAAGTATTAACAAAAAAAAAATCTAAAAACTTTTTAATCCCTAAAATTCAAAAGCAAGATGAAACAAACCTAAATATTTATTGAATCAGTGGAGTAATCATGCAAAACAGAATCGCTTCAAATGACTTAAAACATGTATTTGGAGAACTCCTGGTTAAAATGGAGGCATAGGTAAACAATGCTAGCCTGCTAGCACAACCACATCAAAATTACAACTAAAATACAGAAGAGCCATCACTCAGAACCATCAGAAGTCCAGCTGAATGGAATTCTAACGACTACAGAATTTTTAAAAAAACACACCCACCAGGACTGGTAGTCAAGGTGAAGACATGGAATGGGCTGGTCCCACATCCACATGTGGTGGATAAAAATTTCGGAGGGATATCTCAGGAGCGAGGAGTCCCAGCCCCACACTAGGTACCCTCGGGCCAGGATTCCAGTGCCAGGAAGATAAGTTCCCATAATTTCTAGCTGCAAAAACAAGTGGGGGTTGAGTCAGTGGAAGAAACTTCTAAAGTCCCAAGCAGCTCCCCCTGAAGAACCCACATATGGACTGACTCAGATTCACTCTCTCTGAGCTCCAGCACCAGAGTAGCAGCTTAAAGGTACCGGTGGCATACTGGGAGAAACTAAAGTGTCCAGAATCAATGCGAGAGCTGCGGGACAGTTTTCTCTCAGCCAGAAAGGCGAGCAGAGGCCACTGTCTCTTTCTGAGCCCTCCCCCCACAAACCACAGAGCCAGCAAGACAGTGCCATATCAACCTGGCTAATACTGTTTTCTCAGTCCTGGAGGTCCCGAGACGCCATCCACCCCAGTTTACAGGTTCATAACCATGACATCCATATGAATGGCTGGTGCTGGGTCATGCTTCACAACTTTCTAAATCCTATCAAAGAGGAACAGCTGGCTTCAGTGAGCCCCTAAGCTCCATACTTCCTCCTAAGTGGTCCCAGGCCCGGCACTAAAAGTAGGCATCCTACATTCACAGTTTGGCTTCACCAGAGAATCTCTAGGCACAGCACAAGTAGCAGACATCTCATACTGCTCTACAGCTCATGCAAGGTGGCCATGGGAAGAACACAGGTGGGGGCAGACCCTGGCCTGCACCACCTGGGAAATCCAAGGGCCCACCCATCCAGTGGACAACTACAGACAACATTGCAGCACCACCACCCTGCCCCTGCACAGCTGATCCTCCAGGTAGGGTAGAGGTTGGTGATCAGTGGTCAAAGCCAGTCCTTGCCGCTTATTGGCCTGGGTAAATCACTTTCATTGATTTGTAAACAGCAATCAAGAATCAACTATGAAAGTGGGTATACTCAACCCACATGGAGGGCACAGCCCAAGTACCCAGCTTGGATGATAGCAGAGGCTGTGCCACTGGACCCTACAGGACATCTACTATATCAGGCCATGCTATCAAGACAGGGAGTCATAGCATCTCTACCTAACGCATAGAAACAAACACAGAGAGATTGCCAAAATGAAAAGAAAAAGAAACATGGTCCAAATGAAAGAATGGATCAAAACTCCAGAAAAAGAACTAAAAAAAAATGGATGCAGAGTTCAAAGCACTCATTATAAGGATGTTCAAGGAACCTAGTGAGAACTTCAACAACATATAAAAGATCCAATCAGAAACAAAGTATTTACTAATGAAATTAAGAACAATTTACAGGGAAAGAACAGTAGAGTGGATAAAGTCTAGAATCAAATCAATGCTTTGAAACATAAGGAAGCAAAAAAACAACCAATCAGAACAACAAGAAAAAAGAATAAAAAATAAATAAAACAAGGACAGTGTAAGCAGGCTGTGGGACAACTTCCAGCATTCCAACACACATCATAGGGGTGCCAGAAAGAGAAAAGAAAGAGCAAGGAACTGAAAAATCTATTTGAAAAAATAATGAAAGAAAGCTGCCCCGCTTCGGTGAGAGAAATAGATAACGCAAGCCCAGGAAGCACAGAATCCCATCCAAGCAAAGAGTCCCACTCCAAGACTCAACATAATTAGATTGCCAAAGGTTAAAGATAAAGAGAGAATTTTAAATGCAGCAAGAGAAGGCAGTTAATTATCTACAGGGGCATCCCCATAAGACTGTCAGCTGATTTCTCAAAAGAAACTTTGTAGTCTAGAAGGGATTGGCAGAAAATATTCAAAGTCATGAAAAGCAGGGACCTACAGCCAAGATTGCTCTACCCAGCAAAGCTATTATTTAGAATCAAAGGCCAGATGGAGTGCTGCTTCCCAAACAAGAAAAAACTAAAAGAATTCATCGTCACGAACCATTATTATATGCAATGTTAAACGGACTTTATTAAGAAAAAAAAGATTAAAACTATAAACAATAAATGGTAATAAATACATGTCTATCAACAATTAAATCTGGACCTACAGCCAAGATGGAGGCATAGCAGATACGCTTTGCCTCCTCGCACAACCAAAAGACACCAACAAATTTAAAAACACTAATTCAAAAGAACCTATGTACCCCAATGTTCATAGCAGCACAATTTACAATAGCAAGTGCTGGAGGCAATGTAAGTGGCCACCAGTAAATGAGTGGATCAAAAATTTGGTACATTTACACAGTGAAATACTATGCAGCAGAAAAAAAAAGAAGGAATTCCTACCCTTCCTGACAGCTCGGATGAATCTGAAGAGCATTATGCTAAGCAAAATAAGTCAGGCGGTCGAAGACAAATACCACATGATCTCAGCTATAAGTGGAACCTAATCAATAAAACTAACAAGCAAGCAAAATATAACCAGAGACAATGAAATAAAAAAATAAACTGACAGTAACCAGAGGTACAGTGGGAGAGGAATAATGAGGGAAAATAAGGAAAGGGCCATCAAGGAACATGTATAAAGGACACATGGACAAAGCCAAAGATGGTAGGTTCAAGGGTGGGAGGCAGGGATGGGTAGGGCAGGGTGGCGTGGTGGGGTGAAAATGGAGACAACTGTACTTGAACAATAATACTTGAACAAAACAAAAAAGTTGTAGTATATATATAAAATGGAGTATTACTTGGCTGTAAAAAAAAAAAGAATTAGCCCTGGCTGGCATAGCTCAGTGGACTGAGCTCAGTGGATTGAGCTCAGTGGAGCGCAGGCTGCAAACCAAAGCATCGCAGGTTCGATTCCCAGTCAGGGCACATACCTGGTTTGCAGGCGACAGCCCCCCGCAACCGCACATTGATGTTTCTCTCTCTCACTCTTTCTCCCTCCCTTCCCTCTCTAAAAATAAAAAATAAATAAAATAAACAATTAAAAAAAAAGAATTAAATCTTACCACTTGTTGCTGTGTGAACAGACCTAGAGGGTGTTAGGCTAAGTAAAATAAATCAGATACAGAAAGACAAATATCTTACAACTTCACTTATGTGTGAAATCTACAGATCAAAATAAATGAACAAAATTGAAACAAACTCATAAATCAGGGAATACACTGAGAGCTGCCAGGGGAGAGGAATATATGGGAACTGGATTAAAAAGGTGAATGGATTAAGAAGTACAGATTGGTAGTAATAACACAGTCACGAGGATATTAAATACAGCATAGGATATAAAGGCAATAATACTGTAATAATTATGTGTGGTGCCAGATGGGTACTAGAAATATCAGGGAGAACACTTTGTAAAGTATATGATTATCTAACCACTATGCTGTACTTCTGAACTAATATAAAATAATATTGAATGTAAATTATAATTAAAAAGTAATAAAAAATAAAATAAAAATAAAAGTAGTACATATACATGAAGTGTATAAAGGAATGAGGAAAAAAAGCAGTAACACTCCAAACGATTAACGGGAAAAACACATGCACAGCCAATTTACAAAAGAAACTAATGAACCTTTACAGGAAAAAGAAAAACAGTAAAATATAAAATGTACCAATAATTTAAACAGGCAAAGAAAGACAAAAATAAGATGTTTTCCACCTGTTAAATCACCTATTTTCTTTTTTAACAGCACTCAACTTTGGCAAGGACACCAAAAGGGTCAGTCAACAATCTGTAGAAGAAGTGTTAATTCTGATTTCAGTAAAGCAGTTTAGTAACATGAATCAAGACCCTTAAAAATAAATGGTAAAGGTAGTCAAATATATGATGACAGAAGGAGTTTTGCCTGTGGGTGGTAAACACACAAAGCAAAAGCAGATTATGTATTATAGAATTATATCCTTGAAACCTATATGATTTCATTAACTAATGTCGCCCCAATAAATTTAATTTAAACAATATACATACCATCTCACCCAGTAATTCTAATTCATGACATTATTCTAAAGAAATTATCTGAACTGTGGTTTAAAATGTATACCCAAAGAAAGCCATTACAAGATATTTATAGTAGCAAAAAATTTTTAAATACACAATATACCAGTAAAAATAATTGAGAAACAGTTAACTAAATTAGAATATAACCATAAAATGCAATTATTTAGTAAGTTATTAAGATGGGAATTATTATGCAATAAATGTTAAGAGAATAAAGTTTATAAAATAAACATGCATTCAGAATGACCTGGACTAGGTTAAAAAAAAAAATTTAAAGCCCAGAATAAAAGTACTAATGACAAACACTGTTTGAAAATGAATATAAACAAGTACTGTGAACACCTGTTCCAAGTCGAGTTTATCTATCTTCTTGCCCATCCTTCACCACTTGCCCCCCCCCACAAGACAGAGTTACCATTCCTTACACAGTCATAAGCAGTTACCTGCCTCACTCCCTGAGCACTCCAAACATTTCTTATGTCACAGTTCTCATCCCTGGTTGCACTCACTAAATATTTGTTGCTTTATATTTACAATTCTCCCACCTCATTTTATCCATGTGAAAAAAATTATTGACTATGTAATTGCTAAAGTAACCTCAAAAATGAAATCAAAATTGAATACTGAAGTTCATTAAGAAGCAATTTGTCTTTTCCATGGTCTTTCAAATAAAAACAATGAGGAGAAAACACCCCTGAAGTTTTCTTTCAAAACCACAAACTCTCAGGCAGGCTTCAGACAACATAAAGATGCCACATACCTGTTGTGTGCTAGGACTACCAGTGTAACTGTCAGCTCACTCTCAAGTCAAAGAACATCTGTCTTTAAGTCTAATCATTAGCTGCCACCAAAAAACACACCTATCTGGGTGTTACAGTGCTCAGGCACTACCCAAGCCAACACCTAACTCTAGCTCTGCCCTGTTCCCCACTGATTCCACCTTCCACTTGGCAACTTTCCACCTAATTAATTGAGCAGAGCACAATCGGGGAGGAGGCTGTGAGCAAGGCT
The DNA here is from genome assembly GCA_004024845.1 of Tonatia bakeri. Classification (NCBI taxonomy): domain Eukaryota; kingdom Metazoa; phylum Chordata; class Mammalia; order Chiroptera; family Phyllostomidae; genus Tonatia; species Tonatia bakeri. Next base: position 51,628 of record PVIA01003838.1, read on the forward strand.
GGCAACATGCAGAAACCAGACAAGAGCAGGATGGCCATAACTGTGGCAAAGAGCTGGCTGAGAGGCATCCATGAGTCAGTGGTTCTTAACTTGGGTGATTTTACTGCCCAGGGTACTTTTGACAATGTTTTGGAGCTATCTTTTTGGTTGGCATAACTATGGGGTTGCTACTGGCACTAGTAGGAAGAGGCAGAGATGCCGCTAAACATACAACAATGCACAGGACGACCCCACAACAAAGAAATACCTAGCATCAAATGTCAACAGTGCTAAGGTTGAGAAGCCTGTCACAAACTGATTTTTCCCATTAAGAAAAGGAGACCTGAGGTAGTTTAGGAAACACACACACACACACACACACACACACACACACACACACACACGGGCATGCACATCTCTCCTCAACCAGATGCTAAGAAAGGGTAACAAAACTGTTCCTTTGGTGGCCAAAATCCTATGTCAGGAATTAGGAAAGAGAGAATTATAATTTAACAAAAATAAAAATACCTTTCTCTCCAAGAGTTTGTACCCCACCTATCATATTTCTTCAAAAACTGCTTTACAGCAGAAACTATAAGAAGATAATACTATCAAAATTGCCCAGACTGGTAAACATCTCCAGAGATGTCGGCAAAGCACCCACATAGTGGATGACAAAATTAGCTTCATATCTCAACAGGACCTAAGAACTCAAACTCACAGTTCCCAGCTTTGCTTAAAGGAAACTGGCAAGCATTCAAAGATCACGCAAAATAAGAAAGAGTAATAGTGCTGCATTTCTCAGATGAGTAATCAAAACCTAGAGTTAAGAGCAATGCTTTTAAAATTCAGAATAATACTTAGTCTACACATTGACCAAAAAAAAATTGCAGACAAAAAAAAAAGTAGTATATGGCCCCGACTGGTGTGGCTCAGTGGACTGAGCACTGGTCTGCAAACCAAAGGGTCACCAGTTCAATTCCCAGTCAGGACACATGCCTGGGTTGCAGGCCAGGGCCCCAGTTGGAGGTGGAGGAGAGGCAACCAGACACTGATATTTCTCTCCCTCTCTTTCTCCCTCTGTTCCCCTCTGGGTAAAAATAAACAAAATAATTCTTTAAAAAAAGTAATATATGAATCATTAGTTTAATTCAGTTAAAGTTAGTGAGTATGGTGCCAAAGCACATATGGTTTTTTTCTTGATTACTTTAATACTTATCATGTCATGATTTCTACCCAGAAGATCAGAAAAGTCATGCAACACCATTTGTAGCTCAGGTTTAATAAGTTGGACCTGACTCTAACGATCATTTGCCAGTATGACCTTAAACTTTATCCTTTTCAGTGTTAGGAAGCATAGAGCACTTAAAGTGACCCATTTCTATGATGGACAGGAGTAAGTTTTAGAGATGTGTCCATAAACTGAATCAAGAGTGCCTCCCTTCCATCTACTATTGTTCATTTCACTCTAGATTAGAATCAGGTAAAAAAATCTAATTATTCTCAAAGTATCAGCCCTTAATGTTTCTGTAAAATTATCTTACCCTCCCCACCCTAAACCATTTCCTCTCCAGATTGTAAAATGTGCTCTTCTCATGAACTGTGTTATAATTAGTTCAATTATGATTCAGTGGGAGACAAATAAACAGAATGGAAGAACTAGAAGGAATCATAGAGATTGACTGATTCAAACCCAACCCCACTTTTATAAATGAGTCAAACTAGGCAGAAAGAGATGATGCAAGGCTGCTCGCCAGAGGAGTGCAACTCACATGTCCTAACTCTGAAGTCTAATACTTTCAGAACTATACCAAGTTGTATGAAATGCTGTGCTGGTAACAAAATTGACACAATTTTAAGTTTTATGATAAAAGAGAAAAATATTTTCAGTTTCAACAAGTTAAAAAAAACCTCACATGATCACAACCACCCTATGAAGTAGCTAGTGTAACTTAGTATCTCCACTGCACAGATGCAGAAACCCCAGCCTACAGTCACATGCTAAGTGCTGAGCTGGCTCCAAAGCCCATATCATTAATTACTATGCCACCTGGGTAAGTACTATAGCATTCCTAACATTATCACCACTAAATTAACAAACTTAAGACTCCCAGGAATTCCTCAAAATTTTAGTGCTTTGATAGAATCTAATATAAAAGCTACCCTTCCTGAAAATGTTTAATTTTTTAAGAAATCAAGATAAATCTAAATGTTTATAGCATGTAGCCTCCCAGCATAAAATAAGAGATCATTTTAACTTAAAAATCAGGTTATAGCAGTAAAGTACCATCTTCCACACCAACTATCCTGAAGAAATTCACCTAAAAGCAACCTAACCCTTCTGGGAGTAACACAGAAGGAATCCATTTATGGCACAGAGTTTCTTGAGAAACCTTAGCCAAGCAGTTTCAAGCTGTCAGTCATTTCCCAAAGGCTCTTCCACATGAGATTGATCATGTGCCATGAACAAAATAACTACCAAATAAAATATTCCATCTGCCTAATTCATATAAATATAATAAAACAAGAATAATAAAGTACAAATTCCAAGATGGCTGCAGAGTACGTGGAAGCTACATTCATCTGCTCCCAGCACCAAACTTAGATTTATAGCCAAATTATAGTATAGTAATCATCCTGAATAAACAACTGAAGCCTAGCTGAACTAACTATAACCAAGGATTTATGTAAGAAGCCACACAGAGACTGGTAAAAAGGGCAGAGACATGGACAGGTTTGGATCCTGCACCCACATGTGGTGGCTTTGAAGCTGGAGGAAATCTCTGCTGCAAAACTCCCTCCTGCAAGGAGCATAGGGGTGGGGGTGGGAGGGCGGTCTCAACCTCATGCAAGGATCCCCAACCCAGAGCAACAAAACAGGAAGAGGAGCCTGAATAGCATGTGGTGGTGAAAAGTAGTGGGAATACAATCCCAGTGGGAGAGAAGGGAGTCCACTAGAGACCCACCCAGATGCCACTTTCCCAGGGTGGTGCACCAGCCTGGGGAGTGCACTGTCCTGTCCTCCAACTACTGGTGACAAAGGGGTGCCCTACAAAGGCGTATACTGGCTGCACCCAGCAGGGACCTTTGGGGCACTCTTTTTCTGGAGAACCTCTTAGTGGAGACTCAGACAGTGAACTATGTAGCTTCAGAAAAGGGACTGACCATTCTTCTCCATCTCAAGTACACAGCCGGCACCCCACCCCCAACCTGTTGAATCACTTGGTCTGCCCTTTCACTACCTGTGGCCCTGCCCTGCTGAATTCAGTCCAGCATGGGGCACAAAGTGCTGTGCAGAGCTGGGACTTGCTGAGCACGTCTCCTGGAAAGGCTTTTCTCTGGGAATCAGATAGGTGGGTGCTGGGGTTGTGTGGCTATATCACCCCTGTGAACTCAGCCCATTTTATTCCGCCAACCAGAGACTTATTTGACCTACCTTTCTGGCAGCTGGGGGCCTCACCTTGCTGAGTTCAGTCCCATGGCAGGTGGGAGGAATCTGACAGCTGCTCAGAGCCAGGACCTTTGGTGCATGTCTCCTTCAGACACTTTTACCCTGGAAAATGAACAAGTGCCTGCCCCCTCCGACAGGATTGCTGCCACCAACCCCAAAGGGAGACTGTTTGAATCTGCTCTCCCTAGTCCTGGTAGCCCTACCTGCTAAGCTAGCAACATGGGGTGGGGAGGAATGGAGTCCTGTTTGGAGCTGGGTCATTCACATTTGGAGTGTTTCTCCCTTGGAGGCTACTGTCTGAGACCAAAACTAAGTGTTTGGCCCTTTCCCATGGTTCTGCAGGCACCACCCCCCAGTAAGAGGCTCTTTTGATCTGTCCTCCTGAGCTCCAGTGACTCCACCCTCCTGAGCTTGCACAGGAAGAGAGGATGGCTGGCCACACCCAACCTGAACCTGTGGCATCTCCTCCTGGGGGAGCTAGAGTTGGAGACTCTAGCAGACACTGAGGAGACTGAGTGGTTTTGTCTCAGGAGCAGGGGTCACTTTCTCCTCATTGAGTGCCTGATTGCATGGCCCCCATGCAGGAGACCCTCACAGCACTGGTTGCTATGCCCTACAGACCTTGTGACATGTGGAAGGGTATGTCTCAGCCAGCTGTGACTCATCCCACAGTCTTTCTTCAAAATGCTCTGGAGTAAGACCAGGCAACAACGGGAGGAAGCAGAGTAGCTGACATGTGAAGGTAGACCTCAGGAAGCCTAAAACCTTTTATAGATCTGCCCCAAGCTTTTAGCTGGATGAAACCAACCCTTGTACACAGACCCAGCTTTTCCCCTAACACACACACCCAAGCTCAGTAGATGCAGCCACAAACAGAGAATAGCACAGTAGCTCCAGACAGATAGTCTAAGGCTGGTTACAATCAACCTGTACCTGAACCCCACCCAGGTAGACCTGGAACTAACACAACTAATTGTGGGCTTCAGAACACACCAGACTGAACTAGCCACACAAGCATCATACACAAAGGGGAATTCTGGCAGATGCCAGACCCTGCTGAGAACAATTCTTTTTCAGAGGGAAGCCCCTGCACAGCAACTTATACATGGTGATTGACGTTTAGTCTTACATAGTTAGCCAGACTTAAGGATTAACTCTACCCACAAAAGGGCCAACAGCAGTCAAGACTCAGCTATAACAGGTGGGTACACATATGCCACATGATACATTACTGAATCACCAAGCTCCAGTAATATGAAAGATTGTGCCACTGAGCCCAAGAAGGCACCTACTATAAAACCATCATAACAAGTTTGGGAATCATAGCATATCTACCTAATACAGAGACACAAAATGGGGAGACAAAGAAATATGCCCTAAATAAAAAACAAAGAGAAACATCCCCTCGAAAAAGAAAAAGAATTAAATGATATGGAAGCAACCAAGATACCAGATGTAAAGTTCAAAACAACTGATACAAGGATGCTCAAGAACTTTACAGGAATAATGATCTCAGTGAGAACTTACAAGAAATACTAAGCATTAAAAAGGATATAAAAACCATAAAAAATAACCAGTCAGAAACAAAGAATACAATATCTGAAATGAAGAATGCACTAGAAAAAAATCAACAGCAGGTTAGGTGAAGCAGAGAATCAAATCAGTGATTTAGACAAAAAGAAAAAAACACCCAAGTAGAGATAAAAAAATTTTTTAAAATTAGGAAAGTCTAAGGGACCTCTGGGACAATATCAAGTGTAACAACATCTGCATCATACAGGATTCAGAAGAAGAGAGTGAGCAAGGGATCTACAACCTGTTTGAAGAAATAATGGCTGAAAACTTCCCTAACCTGTTGAAGGAAGAGGATACACATGTCTACGAAGCACAGAGAGTCCCAAACAAGATGAACCCAAAGAGACCCACACCAAGATACATCACACTTAAAATGGCAAAGGTTAAACAGAAAGAATCACAGCAGCAAGAGAAAAACAGTTACCTAAGTCAGTCAGTGAAGGATAAATACCTTATGATCTCACCTAGACATGTAATCTAATGAACAAAATAAACAGATGAACAAAATGGAAACAGAGGCATAGATAGAAGAGACTGACAGCTCTCAGAGGGAATGGGGATGGATGAAAGAAGGAGAAGGGATTAGCCAAAGTATTATATGTATGTCCCACAGCCACAAACAGTGTGGTGATGGCCAGAGAAGAGGGGTGAGGGCTGGGTGCAGGTGGGCAAAAGGGGAAAATTTTATAGTTTAGTGTAAACAATAAAAATAAAGTTTAGCCCTGGCTGGTGTAGCTTAGTGGATTGAGCGCAGGCCTGCAAGCCAAAGCATCGCCGGTTTGATTCCCAGTCAGGGCACATGCCTGGGTTGCAGACCATATCCCCAGTATTGGGTGTGCTAGAGGCAACCATACATTGATGTTTCACGCCCTCTCTTTCTCCCTCCCTTCCCCATCTCTCTATAAATAAATAAAATCTTTAAAAATAAATAAATAAAGTTTAAAAACACACAAAAAAGAACTATGTGTTTCTCTTAATGTAAAAAAAATTCTTCCTGGTAATTTTTTTTTTTTTTTTTGCTTTACACAACACCATCTCATATTCTGTTTACATGTTCACTCCATTTCTCCTACAGCCAGTCCTCTCAAAACACAATATTCTCTTGCTCTAGAGTTTCAAAATTTGGTAGTCACATTATTCCATGATTCTAATGATGTTAGCTTACATACTCATCCATTTTTCACATTTTTTTTTTCAGTGAAAATGTCCTAAGTAATCCACTCAGTTGGTCTTAATAAGTCTTGCAAGGTCTCCCACTTTCATTTTGTCTGAGCAACTAAACCAGAAGTGAGGCATGAGGTCTCCCAACTACAAGCATACATACACTTCCCTGGACCTAGGGTGCAAGAAAACATGGAAAGAGAAGAAACTTTATTGGATATTTTCAGGCCTTTACCCAGTATATATGAGAAATATACTAATTGTCTAACTGCATGACAGATGGTTCAACAAAATCAAAGCAAAAATAAAACTGCACAAACATCAAGGATTCATCTTCCAAATCCCATCAAATTAACAAAAGCACAAAACACTTCCCTAACTCTTTAACAGTGTTTCTCTAACTGTAATCTGAGGCAGATCAAGGTTTCTTTTTATCTTGTTACAAATTGGGTTCACAAATGAGGTATTAAGAAGGTTCCTTTGCATTAAAAAAAAAAAGCCTGAAAAAACAGTAACATAAACCATTAAGACTTTCTCTAAGTTTTCTACTCCACCCGGGTTTACAAGAATCCAAATACTATTAGATGAAAGATATAAAGACAAGCAAAAAAATTAGCAATTAAAAGAAAAATATCTACCTATGATGTCCGTCTGACAGCTTCCAATGCATGGAGGTTTCTCGAGATCACACACGTCAGACGCAGAAGGTCCGAGTCCACACTTCCATTTTACAGATTCTGGAAACTCAGGCCAAGAGCTAGGACTGGCCTGCCCAAAGTCTCAGGACCCCTCAGAAGCTGGACTGCAACGGGGATTCCCACCTGGGCCCTCAGCGCAAAATGGATCCAGCGGGCCCCTGGCGCCGCCGGGTCCCCAACACAGCCTCGCGCCCCCAGGCAAAAGAGACCACGGACCGGGGCTCCTTAAGCCTTTCTACCAGCTCAGCACCAGGGCTCGAAGTCCGGGCCCAGGACGGCGCAGAACCGCTGCCGCACCCGTCCAGCCCACCTGTAGCGGACCTCAGAGCCAACAGCCAACAGCCACCAGCCACACCCCCGGACCCGGGCTCCTCAGAGTTCGAGTGCCGCGAAGACAGCTGCGAGCGGCGTGGGTCCGACCACCCCGAGTTACCTCAGGCGCACCCCGCGCTCGCGGCCAAGCCGCCAGGGTCCCGCCTGGAGCATGCGGGCACGCAAAAACAGAAAGGCCGCGACTCTGTGGCCAGAGTCCTATTTACACCTCTCTACAGGAGACGCGGACGAGGCGGTCACGTGACGCTAGCGTCACGTGCTCTGCCGGTTGGTCGGAGGTGTTGCCAGGTGACGACACCGCGCTGGGGGCGGAACTGTAGCGCCGCACTGAGTCCGCTTCCCTCTCAGGTTTCGAAGGCGGGAACTTGCGCACCTTGCTTAACTTGTACAGGGAGAAGGTTCCCACCAGCAGGGCTTCGTCCTATAGTGGCCCTGGCCCTAACTCCATATATCACTAGTGGCTTGGGAAAAGGGAATTTGTTCCAGCAGTATGATGTGGAACTGAGAGAGTAATAAGGAAAAACTTCCTTACCCAAAGTTAGCAAATGAAGGGAGAGGACAGATATAAGCAATAATTGTTCTGCTTGCTTTAACGAACACCTGTTTGCTTTCGATCCTTCATCTCTAGTGAATTGCTATGCCCACAGCCTACCTCCCCACCACCACGGTGGAAAGGGAAGGTTCGTGGAACTCTCAACTTTTAAATAAAATTTTCATGGAAATTAGTCTTTGTATATGTAAGTACAAACATATCTAAGTGAAAAATTGATTCAGCATTCAGATTGTGTCCACATCAAACTTACTCTGTCACTTTGTTTTTATTGACTATTTCTAGTCTATTTTCCCCAAATCAAGCTTTGCAGAAGTTTCAACCACTGCTAGTTTCTTCCATAGTACTTATTATAATTGCATAAAAGACTAAAACTTTGAATTATTTCCTAGTAAATTCTTGAGTGAATTGTGAGCAAATTCCCCAGAAATTTTCAGAGTTGTTCTGTTGTCCAGGAGTGGTGGTCTATTGGAGAATGGAGTTCCTCCATACAACTCTGATCACTTGGCATACTTGACTGTCCAACAGCAAACTGACAGGGTCAAAGCAGTAGACTACTCTACATACCTTCTAGATCAACACAAAAAGGTCAAACATCCTCTTCATTTCTGCAACACACCTACGATGCAACATTACAAAGAATACAAAATGCAGTGATAAATTTTCTCCATGCTTTTCTTCTACTAGAGTAACTAGGTTTTACAAGTTCAGTTGCCAAAATGTGGTTGACTTTTCCTGCTACTTTGGGCAGATGTTCCATGAAGGCAGGAACAATGTCTTTCATTGGTATATCTTATGCCTAAACCATGCCTGGAAAGCAAAAAAAGTGGATTTGTGCATGTGGAATCCTGCCATCCTTCTGTAAGAAGTGGCAAAGAAATTTCACAGATCTACAGGGATCTGTGGAGTTAGGCAGAACTCAGGAAGGCAATGGTAGGGGGAGTCCTGGCTCAGCCATTACTATCCACACAGTTTAGCTAAACTTTCTGAATCTCTTTCTTCATTTTTCTAAAAGAAGATAATATCTCCTGAATAGAATAGTTATGAAGATGAAATAATACTAGCATAACACTTCAAAGTGCCCAACACAGAAATCAATAAATGTTAATCATATACAGCCTTTGGCAAGGGGGTAGTGATAAGGAGGTCAAAGTCTCAAGGGAAAGGGAGCTGACAACTGGGAAGTGTCCAGTTCCTGGGTTTGGATTCTTGCCACCTGAACTGGAGTTGAGGGTAGGATTGCCAGCAAGGATACTAAGTACAACTGAGAAGTCTTTGCACTTAGAATGGACGGCTGCCATAGAGAATTGCTCATTGGTGATGAGGTGGTTGCTTCAAGGGGAGTACTAGCCTTGTGGCAGCAGGTTAATTCCAAATCCTGTATATGTGATGGGGACTCCTAATATACTACCTTTCCATTGCCTCAGCTCTCATAGGAAAATTTCCTGCCCTCTCCTAGAATTTGTGAGAAACATAGAAGCCAGGCCTGAGCCAAGTGACCTGTGTTAACCACAAGAGCTAGTCAAACTTGACTGTCTACCAAATGGCTAAACATATCTAACCATTTCTAGTTTTTTAGTAATGGTTTCACTGCAAAAAAAGAAAATGCATTGGTGTGCATAAAATAGGTTGCAAATTTTTATGACTCTATAATGGAATTTCCCCTAACACAATGTTCCACTAGAATGCTGAATGTAAGGAGTAATGGGGGATTTGCAAACAAATAAAGAACTGAACAATAGCCCACTAAGGTGCTACAAAGCTATAATATGGTAGTACTAGTCTTGAATTTATGTTTCCCAATTCCAAGTGTGAGTACCTTTTCCTTTTTACTAATAATCATAAAGATGTGGTTTCATTATGTCTATCTACATCTTGATTTTGACCCTCCTATGCTACACTGGTTACAATTTTCCTTCACATTATATTTGGTATATTTCAAAAGTAGAGCCAACAGTATTTGTGGATTGATTGGAGGTGGATGTGAAAGAACAGAGTGAAGGATGACTGTAAAGCTTTTGGCCTGAACGATCAAAAGAATGGAGTTGGAGAAGAGGGATGCCTGCACTCTGGGGAGGAAAATCAAGAATTTCATTTTGGACATGCTAAATCTTACATGCCTATTAGACATTCAAATAGATATGCATCATTAGTACCTCAATGGAAGACACTGGAATTCTGAAAACCACATGTAGAGATATAAAGTGATTGGTCATTGGCATTTAAAGCCACAGGATTGAATGTGATCACACAGAGCAGTAACTGTCACACCTTCTGACCTCAAACCAAGATGCAGAATACTATTTACATACTGACAAAATACATGTACATAACTTAAAAGTTTCAAGAAGCAAATTTACCCTCCTTGTGAGTAATGAACTATTTCCTTTCTCTTCTACTTTATTCTGTTCTATTTTTGAAAACTTCTGCTCCCAAATACACTGATTTTCTTAAAACCAAGTAACAGTTGTGGCCTATAGTTTGAAAATCACTGAAAGTTGCTAACCTAGTACAGAAAAAAAATCCAAAGGTTATGCTTGTGATACTTTAGAGATTAGAAACCTAGCAAAAGAGCTTAGTAGGAGCAGTCAGAGGTAAGAGGAGAACCAAAATAGAGAAGTCCTAAAGGCTAAATGAAGAAAATGTTTTAGGGAGAAGGCAGTGCCTAAGTGTGTCATTTGCTACTGAAAGGTGGAATGAAATGAGAATTGACCTTTGGATTTGACAGTGTAGAGATTGTCCAGTTTGAGAACAGAGCAATTACAATAAACTGGTGGTGAAACAAATCTGACTGTAGAGATAAATGGTGACAGCAAGTAGTATATTTCTTTTTGCTGTAATTAGGAACAGGAGAATGAGGCAACAGCAAACAAGAAATTGGGGGTTTAGATTTTCTGTTTAAATATTTATTTATACACTAATAGAAATGGTCCAGTAATGAGAAAATATTGATGCAGTATAATGAGTAGTGTGAAAACTCTTTTATGAAGAAAATCTTGAGTAGTCTAGAGGGATCATCCATAGATAGGTAAAGAAGGGAGTGGGCAGGCAGAGATACAGAAAGCTTAGTAGTTTTGTTATTAAACACATGTGCAATTTCTTTTCCAATGGGTCGCAGTTTAATAAAATAAGAAGCTAAAAGTGAGGAGAGGGAGGAAAGCTGCTTGTAGTTTGAGGAGGTGAAAGAAAGGATGAAAGTCATCCAGGAGAGTACTATATCTCAGGCCCAGCTCGAGTCCTGTGGTTTCCCACATGGATGATCACTGTATCTTCCTTGCATCCTGTCATCTCTCCTTTTACATCAGCGGTCCCCAACCTTTTTGGCACCATGGACCAGTTTTTACACAGGGTGGGGTGGGGGTAGAGGAGGCGGAGCTCAGGTGAGCTTCCCTTGTGGCCTGGTTTCTAACAGGCCATGGACCAGTACCGGTGCATGGCCTGGGGCTTGGCGACCACTGTCCTACATAACCAACAGAATGATTTAAAAAAACTTGAGTCCAAATATGTAAACCCCCAGTATTTCCCATTTCAAAAGAAAATCCAAAGTTCTTGAAAATAAAATCCTCCATGATGTAGTCCCTTATTTCCTATTGTCCCCCTCACTTGCTTTGCTCCAGCTACATGGCTTTCTTGCTGTTTCTTGGTTTCCTCAAGCATAGAACATTTTCCCATAATTCCTTTTTCCTTTGGAACTTTACCTTAATGTAACCTTCTTAAAAATGGCTATTTTTGATCACTTTTTCTAAAACAACAGTCCTATCTGTGTCACTCTGCTAAGATTTTGTTTTCAGCACTTGTTACCATGTGTGACAGAGACATTTACAACCCATTAAATATCCATTCCCCACCCCATAACTCTTGCAATTAGTTAAAAAGGCCATATGACTACCTTGATCAATGAACTCTGAGAAGAATGATGCATATACATTCTAGGCCCTATATTGGAGATAAGCTCTGTAAAGAGGAGATTAGTACATAGATTCACACAGTGGTTAGACCATGTGAAGACACAGGGAAACATCAGCCATTTGTAAGCCAAGGAGAGAAGCCGCAGAAGAAACCAACCCTGCCAACTCCTTGTTCTCAGACTTCTAGCCACCAGAGTTGTGAGAAAATGAATTTTTGTTGTTTAATCCATGTAGTCTGTGGAGCTTTGTCATGGCAGCCTTAGCAAAACAATACAGCATCCTATAATACCAATACTCTTTCTGCCATATTTATTTACATCGTTTTCCTTCTCTAGAGTGTAAGCACACAATGAAATCAAGGATGTTGTTTAGTTCAACATTTATGCAGCATGTAGAATTGGGCCTGATACCTAATAGGTGCTCAATTAATATTTATCAAATGGCTAAATACTCTAATTAAATGAGTTTTTTTCAAAGAAAATCTTTCAGGGGCTCCACTCATTTTGCTGACTTTTCCTAATACATATTTTTATTGTTGTTCAAGTATAATTGTCTCCATTTTCACCCCACCACACCCCCTGCCCCACTCATCCTCACCTCCCATCCTTGAGACTTCCCTCTTTGGCTTTGTCCATATATCCTTTACATGTTCCTTGATGGACCTTCCCCTGTGATCCTCCATTATCCCTCTCTACTCTCCCCTCTCTTTACTGTCAGTTAGTTCTTTATTTCAATGCCTCTGGTTGTATTTTGCTCACTTGTTTGTGTTGGTGACTAGGTTCCACTTATAGAGAGGATTATATGGTATTTGTCTTTCACCTCCAGGCATATTTCACTTAGCATAATGCTCTCCAGGGTCATCCATGCTGTCACAAAGGGTAGGAGCTCCTTCTTTCTTTCTGCTATATAATATTTCATTGTGTAAATGTTTCAAGTTTTTGTTTTTGTAACAACTGGGACCTCATCAAAATAAAAAGCTTCTGCACTGCTAAAGAAAACAGTATCAAAATAAAAAGAGAGTCAACTGTATGGGAAATGTACTTGCCAATGATACCTCAGACAAGGGTTTAATCTACAAAATATATAAAGAACTCACAAGACTCTACTCTAAGAAGATAAGCAATCCAATTAAAGAATGGGCAAAGGACTTGAACAGACACTTCTCCAAGGAGGACATACAGAGGATCCAGAGACATGGGAAAAGATTCTCAGTATCGCTAGCTATCAGAGAGATGCACATTAAAACCACAATAAGATACCATTTCACACTGGTCAGAATGGCATTCATAAACAAAGCAATGAACAACATGTGTTGGAGAGGTTGTAGAGTAAAGGGAACCCTAGTGCACTGTTGGTGGGATTGCAGACTGGTACAACTACTTTGGAAAACAGTATGGAATTTTCTCAGAAAATTAAAAATGAAACTGCCTTTTGACCCAGCAATTCCACTGCTATGATTATATCCTAAGAACCCTGAAACACCAGTCCAAAATTACCTATGCACCCCAATGTTCATAGCAGCACAATTCATAATAGCCAAGTGTTGGAAGCAACCTAGGTGCCCATCAGTAAATGAATGGATCAACAAAATATGGTACATTTACACAATGGAATTCTATGCAGCAGAAAGAAAGAAGGAGCTCCTACCCTTTGCAACATCATGGATGGAACTAGAAAGCATTATGCTAAGTGAAATGAGCTAGGCAGTGAAAGACAAATACCATTTGATTTCACCTTCAATTGGAACCTAATCAACAAAACAAACAAACAAGCAAAATATTACCAAAGACACTGAAATAGAGAACAGGTTGACAGTGAGCAGAGGGGAGAGGGGATGGAATTTCAGGGGAAAAGCAGAAGGGTTCACAGGAACAAGTATAAGGGACACATGGACTAAAACAAGGGAGGGTGAATATGGGAGGGAGGTGGGGTGGGCTTAGGCAGTGGGCTGGGATGGGAGTAAAAGGCAGAAAACTGTACTTGAACAATAATTAAAATAAAAAATAAGTGTAAAAATTAAGAAATAAGTGCAAACTAATATGGCCAGTAGATATAAAAATATATAAAATAAAATTAATGTATGACATTTTCAAAAAAAATATTTTAATCACAACAAGTGAAATTAAAGGAGTAATTTAAAAACTACCAACAAATAAAGTCCTGGAGCAGATGGCTTCACAGGTGAATTTTACCAAACATTCAAGGAACTAACAACTATCCTTCTCAAATTCTTCCAAAAAAATTCAAGTGGAAGGAACACTCTCCAAGCTCATTTTTTCTTTGAGGCCAGCATTATCCTAAGTCCAAAACCAGATAAAGACACTACAAAGAAGTAAAATATAGGCCAAAATTTCTGATAAATGTTAGATGCTAAAATCATAAACAAAGTATTACCAAACCAGATCCAGCAATACACTAAAAAGATCATATACCCAAGTGGGATTTATTCCAGGGATTCAAGGTTAGTATGATAGTTGCAAATAAAGTAGTGTGATACACCACATAAACAAAGTGAAGATTAAAAACCACATAATCCTTTCAATAAATACAGAAAAGGCATTTGATAAAATCCAATACCCATTTATCATTAAAAAAAAAAACACTCAGCAAAGTGGAAATAGAGGGGAACATACTTCAATGTAATAAGGGCCATATATGACAAATACATAGCCAATGTCATACTCAATGGGAAAAAGCTACAAGTGTTTCCATTAAGACCAGGAACAAGACAGGGATGTCCAATTTCATAACTCTATTTCAACATAGTACTGGAAGATCTAGCTATAGCAATTAAACAAGAAGAAGACATAAAAGGCATCCAAATTGAAAAGGAAGAGGTGTAACTGTCATTATTTACAGATGACATGATACTATATAGAGAGAACTCTAAAGAGTCCACAAAAAAACTACTAAAAGTGATAAATTAATTCAGCAAAGTAGCAGGATACAAAATAAATATTCAGAAATTGGCTGCATTTTCATACACCAATTATAAACTATCAGAAAGGGAATCTAAGAAAATAATCCCAATGAAACTGCATCAAAAAAATAAACAAACTGCATAGGAATAATTTAACCAAGTATGTAAAAGATCTATACTGAGAAAATTATAAGATACTAAAGAAAATAATTAAAGAAATAAAAATAAGTAAAAACATATATGTGTTCACAGATAGGAAGAATCATTAAAATATTCATACTATCCAAACACAATCTATAAATTCAATAGAATTGTTACCAAATGGGTGTTTGCAGAAGTAGAACAAGTATTCCAAGATTTATATGGAACCACGAAAGACCACAAATAGCTACAAAAATCTGAAAAAAAAAGTTGGAGGATCATACTATCTGCTAGTAAAATGTACTACAAGGTCACAGACATATAGAACAATGAAACAGAGAACCAAGAAATAAACACAGCCTTTATGGACAATTAATATTTGACAAAGGAGTCAAGAGCACACAATGGGATAAAGATAGTCTATTGAATAAATGGTGTTGGGAAAACTATACACATACATGTAAAAAAAATGAAACTAGACCACCCTCTTACACCATACTTAAGAATAAACTTATGGGATATCCAAGATGGCAGAGGAGAAAGTGAAAGCTACACTAATCTCCTCCCAGGACCAATCTGGAATACAACTAAACTGTAGAGAAATCATCTTGAATAACCACTCAACACTAGCTGGAGAGAAGCTTTATAACCATAGACAGAGAGGAAAAAAACACTTCACCACAACATGACTGGTAAGTAGTTGAGACGAGATGCAAGAGGGCTGGCTGGGCTTCCAAGGGTAGTAGCTGAAGTACTAGAGGGATATTTCAACAACCGGGAGTTTCCCCTGAGAAGTGTGGGATCTAAACCCCAAGCTCAGCTCCCCAGCCTACAGCACCAGAGCGAGAAATGAACCCAGATAATATCCAGCTGTGAAAAGCACCAAGGGTTCTACTGGCAAGAGAGAGATGCCTAGGGATACAGAGCACACAATTTCATTTGCAGCCAGTTCCCACGGATGCTGGAAAAGGGAGGGCAGAGTGGGCTGGAGACACTTGAGGAGAGTCTAAGGTTGGTGGCTCTGGGAAGAGAACGGAGGGAACAGCCACCAGATCCACATGCTGAGTCATCCCTCATACAGCAGGGGCCAACTCTCTCAGGTAGACCAGTCCTCTCTGAATGGCATGAACCTGAGGGGAAGCAATAGCCCCACCTGCAAGAATTACTCTGCACCACCCTTTGGTGCTTAACCTGACTTCCAATTACAGACTGATTAGATTAATAAAGTCATTGGGTCAACAACTGATTAGTTTAATATCTAAGGTAGAAAATATGTAGAAGCAGCCAAAATGGGAAGAGAAAGGAACAGACCCCAAATGAAAGAACAAGAGAATTTTCAAGAAGAACTAGATGAAGTGGAGGTTAGCGATTTACCAGATAGAGTCTAGAATTATGATTATAAGGATTACTCAGCAGTGTGAAAAAAGACATAGATACCATAATAAAAGGATCAGTCAGAAATGAAGAATGCAATATACTGGAAGGAATAAATAGTAGGTTAGTTGAAGCAGAGGATTGTGCTTCAGAAGACAAGGTGGAAGAAAACCAGGTAGAGCAACAAAAAGAAAAAAGAATTTTAAGAAATGAGATCTTAGGACACTTCTTGGACAACATGAAGCATAATAACATCCCATCCACATGGAAACACCAGAAGGAAAGAGAGTGAGCAAGAGATGAAGAACCTTTTTGAAGAAATAATGACTGAAAACTTCCCTAATATGGTGAAGGAAAAAGACACACAAGTCCAGGAAGCTTAGAAAGAACCAAACCAGTTGGACCCGAAGAGACCTATGCCAAGACACATCATAATTAAAATGACAAGGCTTAAAGATAAGGAGAGAATCCTAAAAGCCACAAGAGAAAAGCAGGTAATTGTTGGGAGCCACCCTGCCTGGTTTCAGGAGCTGTAACCCACCCATGGCTAAGGCTGAGTGAGTGACCTTCAGACCAGAAGCCACTAAGGAGACAAAGCTTATCTCCCTGGCAGGAGCACCACTTCTGCTCCTTTTTCCATAACTGGCCCCCAATGCTTGATCAGTTAGCCAATGACGGGTAAGATTCTCCAAGGAGGGAACAACCTAAGACAGGCATGATCACATGGAGGCCCCAGGGAAGGACTTGGGAGGCTATGGAAAAAGGGGGTGATGGACCCTCACCCCTCGGCTTTGACAAAGCCTGAGTCCTCATTCTACCTGTGAGAAGTCTCCTAATTTCTTGGGTATCTTGCCTCCTCTGCCTGACTTAAGCCTGAAACAATGACAGAGGACGGCTACAGCCCTGTGCTGGAAAGGGCAGGTTCCCCGGGTTATCAGGCCTGAGAAAGAATGCATAAACTCCTGTGAAACCTGCTTTTCTAAGAATACTCTTAATTAAATGATAAAGGTCAGAGCAGGAAATGAGTTTGTTTCTCAAAGTTTTGTAGCCCTTTAGCTAACAGACCCTGATTCAAAATATGCCCTCACAGTTCTTTGTATGCTATTTATGGTTTGATCCTTACTGCCTGGCAATGATTAATGAACTTTACTTGTATTCCTGTGCAAATTAAAAGCCAATAAATAACCTGTCAAGGGAAGGATTGGGACACTCTCCCCTAGAGAGAGTGGTCAAGTCACTCTGAGTCACCCTCCCCTTGAGAGGGTAGCTGTGCCATCCCTTTCCCTCCACAGGACTTGGTAGTTCATGTGAATTTATCTCATGTCACATCCATAACGCTGTGGACACTGCAGGCCGGTGTTCGTATCAGGTAGTTACCTACAAGAAGGTACCAATTAAATAGTCATCTGATTACTCATCAGAAACATTTTAGGACAAAGGGAGTGGCATGAAATATAGAAGGTGAGGAAAAGCAAAAACCTACAACCAAAGCTACTGTACAAAGAAAGGTTATCATTTAAAATCAAAGGAGAAATAAGGAGCTTATCAGAAAAGAAAAAGCTAAAGGAGTTTGCTCACACCAAAACAATACTGAAACAAATGATAGGAGCTTGCTTTAAGATGAAGAAAAAGAGAAAGGAAATTAAAAAAAAAAACAGAGAAAAACAGTGTAACATAAAATGGCACTACATACATATTTATCAATAATCATCTTAAATGTAAATGCCTTAAATGCTCCAACCAAAAGACAGAGGGTAGCTGAATGGACAACAAAACAAGACTCCTATATATGCTACCTCCAAGAAACCTATCTCAGATGGAAAGATGCACACAGACTAAAAGTAAAGGGTTGTAAAAAGATATTTCATGCAAATGGAAAAGAAAAAAAGTGGGGTAGCAGTACTTATATCTGACAAAATAGACTTTAAAACAAAGGCTATAGTAAGAGACAAAGAAGGACACTATATAATGATAAAGGGAACAAGCCAAAAAGAGGGTGTACCTTAGTAAACATTTACGTACCCAACATAGGAGCATCCAAATATGTAAAGCAAATCTTGATGGACATAAAAAGAGAGATTGAGAGAAATACAGTTGTAGTTGGGGATTTTAACACCACTTTAACTTCAATGGATAGCTTTTCCTAATAGAAAATCAAAAAGAAGATAGTGGGCTTAAAAGACACACTTGATCAAATGGATTTAAGTTATATCTTCAGAGCATTTTAACCCCAAAGTAATAAAATACTTTTATGTTTCAAATGTACATGGAATGTTTTTGAGGATAGACCATGCATTATGGCACAAAGCAAGTCTCAATAAATTTAAGATTGAAATTATGTCAAGTATCTGACTACAATCCTATGAAATTAGAACTCAACCACAAGAACACTGAAAAACACACAAAGACAAGGAAACTAAATAACATGCTATTAAACAAGGAATGAGTCAACAATGAGATCAAGCAAGAAATCAAAGTATACCTTGAAACAAATGAAAATGATGACACCACAATCCAAAGCATTACAGGGCTTTCTCAAAAACAAGAAAAAGCTCAAATAAACAATCTAAACTCACTTAAAGGAACAAGAAAAGGAAAAACAAAGCCCAGTGTGAGTAGAAGGAAGGAAATAATTAAGATCACAGCAGAAATAAATGAAATAGAGTCTTAAAACATGATACAAAGATCAATGAGTCCAAGAGCCAGCTGGTTCTTTGAAAAGATTAACAAGAATGACAAACACTTAACCAGACTTATGAAGAAAAATAAAGAGAAAGGACCCAAGCAAACAAATAAAAGATGAAAGAGGAAAAATAACAACTGACACCAAAGAAATACAATGGATTGTAAGAAAATATTATGAACAATTATATGCCAATAAAGAGGACAACCTGGATGGAATGGATAAATTCCTAGAAACATACAATCTTCCAAAAATAAATCAGGAAGAAATAGAGAATGTGAACAGACAGATGACACATATTGAAATTGAAGCAGTAATAAAAAAACTCCCAACAAACGAAAGTCCTGGACCAGATAGCTTGAAGGTGAATTTTACCAAACACTCCAAGAAGAACTAACACCTTTGCTTCTCAAACTATTTCATAAAATTCAAGAGGAGGGAAGACTCCCAAACTCATTTTATGAGGCCAGCATTAATCTAATTCCAAAACCTGATAAAGACACAACAAAGAAAGAAAATAACAGGCCAATATCACTGATAAATATAGATGCTAAAATCCTTAACAAAATGTTAGGGAACCAAAGAAAGAAATGCATCAAAAATATCACACACCATGATCAAGTAGGATGTATTCCGGGAATGCAAGGACAGAACAACATTCACAAATTAATAAATGTGATTCACCACATCAACAAAATGAAGGATAAAAACCACGTGATTATATCAATATATTCAGAAAAAGTTTTTGATAAAAAGCTTTTAGCACCCATTTATGTTAAAACCCTCAGCAAAATGGGACTAGAGGGGACATATGTGAACATACCTGGACATAATGTAAGCCATGTTCAGGTATGTTCACGTATGTTCAAAATGTTAGGAAACCAAAGACAAACACCCTGCAAGCATAATATTCAATGGGCAAAAAACTACAAATGTTCCCCTTAAAATTAAGATTGGGATCAAGACAGGGATGTCCACTTTCACCTCTCTCTCATAACATAGTACTAGAAGTCCTAACCACAGCAATACAGACAAGAAATCAAAGGCACCTAAATTGGAAAGGAAGAAGTAAAACTGTCTTTAGTTGCAGATGGCATACTATACGTAGAGAACCCCAAAGATTCCACAAAGAAAATACCAGAGCTGATAAATGAATTCAATGAAATAGCAGGATATAAAATTAATATTTAGAAATCAGTTATACTTTTATATGCCAAAAAGAAACTCACAGAAATGGAAATTAAGAAAGAAATACCATTCACAATTGCTTCAAAAAGATTAAAATACCTAGAAATAAACCTAACCAAAGATGTAAAAGATCTGTACTCAGAAAAGTGTAAGACACTGAAGAAAGAAATAGAACATACAAATAAGTGGAAGCACATACCCTGTTAATGGATAAAAAGATTTAACATCATTAAAATGTCCATACTATCTAAAGCTATCTATAGATTCAACACAATTCCTATCAAGATTCCAAAGTCATATTTCACAGAAATAGAACAAATATTTCAAAAATTTACATGGAACCACAATGGCCTTGCATAGCAACAGTGATACTGAGAAAGAAGAACAAAGTTGGTGGAATCATGTTACCTAATATCAAACTACACTACAAGACCACAATAATCAAAACAGATGGGTGCTGGCATAAAAACAGACACATTGACCAGTGGAACAGAATACAGGGCCCAGAAAGGAACCCATAATATTATAGTCAAGTAATATTTGACAGAGGATGTAAGGACATACAATGGACTAAATATAGTTTATTCAATAAATGGTGTTGGGAAAATTGGACAGATATGTGCAGAAAAATGAAACTGCACCACATTCTCACACCACATGCAAGAATAAATTCAAAGTGAATTAAAGACTTAAACATTAGTCCCGAAACCATAAAAGTCCTAGAGGAAAACATAGGCAGCAAATCCTCAGATATCAATTGTAGAAATTTTTTATTGAATATATCTCCCCAGGCAAGGGAAGCAAACAAAAAAATTAACAAGTGGGACTTCATCAAAATAAAAAGTTTTCACACAGCAAAGGAAATCATCAAAATAAAAAGACAGCACACAGAATAGAACATAACCACTGATACATGTGAAAAGGGGTTAATATTCCAAAATTGATAAAGAACTTACAATACTCAGGACAAAAAATAAATAAAAAAAGGGCAAAGGAACCTGAACAGGCACTTCTCCAAAGAGGACATACAGATGGTCAATAGACATTTGGAAAGATGCTCAAAGTCTCTAATTATCAGAGAAATGCAAACAAAAACCACAATAAGATACCATCTCACACCTGTCGGAATGGCTATCATCAATGAATCAAAAAACAACAAGTACTGGTGAGGATGTGGAGAAAAGGGAACGAACCCTTGTGCAATGCTGATGGGAATGCAGACTGGTGAACTCCCTGGAAAGCAGTATGTAGATACTTCAAAAAAATGTAAAAATGGATATGCCTTTTGACCCAGCAATCCCACTTCTGGGACTATATTCAAAGGGACCCAAAACACTAATTCAAACGAATATAAGCACCTCTATGTTCACTGCAGCATTATTTATAATCACCAAGATATGGAAGCAGCCCAAGTGTCCATTAGTAGATGAGTGGTTAAAACAAGTATGGGACATTTGCACAGTGGAAAATACTCAGACATAAAAAAGAAAATTTTATCTTTTCAACAGCATGGATGGACCTGGAGAACACTATGATAAGTGAAATAAGCTAGTCAGAGAAAAACAAATACTGTATGGTTTCACTCATATGTGGAATCTAATGAACAAACTGAAGTAACAAGTAAAATGGGGTCAGACTAATAGATGGAGAACAAGATGACAGCTAGTATGGGGAATGTTTAGGGGGTGAAAGGATTGAGGAAAAAGGAAAAAGGACTCATAACAGGGATATCACAACAGGGTGGTGACTGTCAGAGGGAGGAGAGTATAAGGGGAGTAAATGGTAATGGAAAAATATAATTAAAAAATCCATAAAAACTAAAAAGCATAAGTCATGGTTAAAAAGTATGAAGATATCATATTTTACAGCAAAATAATTAATGATGACAGTGAGGAAGGAAATATTAAGGAGACAATAGGATGCAGAATCTAAGACAAGAACAGGGAAGAAAAGAATATCAGGGATAGATATTCTTTATATTGAACATTTAGATTAACCACTAAATAGCTAGAAAATCTGAGCCTGTTTCTTCATTTAAACACATAAAACTAATTCTATGCAAAATGAATAATAAACTCAAGATGGATAAAAGATTTAAATATTAGATTCAAAACCATAAAAATCCGAGAACAGCCCTGGCCGGCGTGGCTCAGTGGATTGAGTGCCAGCCTGCAACCAAAGGGTCGCCAGTTCAATTCCCAGTCAGGACACATGCATGGATTATGGGCTATGTCCCTAGTAGGGGGTGCATGACAGGCAACTACACATTAATGCTTCTCTCTCTTTTTCTCACTCCATTCTCCCCTCTCTCAAAAACAAATAAATTAAAAATATTTTTTAAAATCCTAGAAGAAATCATAGGCAGAAAATATAAGACATTTCCCATAGCAATATTTTTTTCTTATCTCTTCAGGAAAGTGAAACATAAGAAAAAATTAACAAATGAGACTACATAAAACTAAAATTTTTACACAGCAAAGGAAATCAACAAAACAAAAAGACAACATACTGAACAGGAAAACATATTTGCTAGTGACAAATCTGGTAAGGAGTTAATATTCAAAATTTAGAACGAACTTGTGAAACTCAAGACTTTTGGCCAAGATGGAGGCATAGGTAGATATACTTTGCCTCCTCACACAACCAAAAGAAGGACAAAAAAAATTATTAAAGACAAAAAATAACCAGAACTGCCAGGAAATTGAACTGTATGGAAGTCTGACAATCAGGAGTTAAAAAAGAAACATTCATCCAGACCTGTAGGGGTGAAGATGGGCAGCCAGAAAAGAGGGAAATCATGGCAAGGTGGTGGATGAAGGACCAGAGTGGACAAAGTGGCAGCGGGCAGACCAGGCAAGGTGGTGGCTGGCAGAGCAGGTGGTCCCACATTTGTGTGCAGATAAACTGTGAAAAACAACTGGGGAGCCAGACAGACCTCACAAACCAGGGTTCCAGCATGAGGAAATAAAGCCTCAAAACCTCCGACTATAAAAATCTGTGGGGGTTTCAGTGGCGAGAGAAACTCCCAGCCTCACAGAAGGATTCGTTGGAGAGGACTACAGAGTCCTAAAATGTACACAAACCCACCCACCTGGGAATCAGCACCAGAAGGGTCCAATTTCCATGTGGGTAGTGGGGGAAGTGACTGAAAGCCAGCCAAGAGCTGAACAAGTGGCATTGTTCCCTCCCATACATACAGTGCCAAAATGAAGCAAAGTGGGTTGAGTGCTGCCTGCCATCCACGGGCAAATCCCTAAGGCTCTGCCCCTTACTATATGAAAGGTGGGTCAATACAAAAAGATATGGCCCAAATGAAAGAGCAGATCAAAGCTCCAAAAATAGAACTAAGCAACTGGGGAAGAGCCAACTGTCAGATGCAGAGTTCAAAACACTGGTAATTAGGATGCTCACAGAAATGGTTGAGTATGGTCACAAAATAGAGAAAAAAGGCTATGCAAAATGAAATAAAGGAAAATGAACAAGGAACCAACAGTGACTGAAAGGAAACTGGGACTTAAATCAATGATTTAGACCAAAAGGAAGAAATAAGCATTCAACCAGAACAGAATGATGAAACAAGTATTCAAAAAAATAAGGAGAGGCTTAGGATCCTCCAGGACGACTTTAAATGTTCCAACATCCGAATCATAGGGGTGTCAGAGGAGAAGAGGAAGAGCAAGAAATTGAAAACTTATTTGAAAAAATAATGAAGAAGAACTTGGCTAATCTTGCGAAGGAAATAGAATTCCAGGAAGTCCAGGAAGCTCAGAGAGTCCCAAAGAAGTGGACCCAAGGAAGCACACACCAAGGCACATCATAATTACATTACCCAAGACAAAAGATAAGGAGAGAATCTTAAAAGCAGCAAGAGGACAGAAGAGAGTTACCTACAAAGGAGTTCTAGTAAGACTGTCAGCTTATTTCTCAAAAGAAACTTTACAGGGAAAAACAATTCAGAGTCATGAAAGGCAAGGACCTACATCCAAGATTACTCTATCATTTAGAATAGGAGAGCAGATAAAGTGCTTCTCAGTTAAGGTCAAGTTAAAGAAGTTCATTGTCACCAAGCTCTTATTATATGAAATATTAAAGGGACTTATCTAAGAAAAAGGATGATTCTAAATATGAACAGTAAAATGACAACAAACTCACAACTATCAACAACCAAACCAAAAACAAAAACAAAAGCAAACTAAACAAACAACTAGAACAGAAACAAAATCACAGAAATGGAGATCACATGGAGTAGGGAGAGTGGGGGAAAAGGTACAGGGAATAAGAAGTAGAAATGGTAGGTACAACATAGAGAAGAGGAAGTTAAGAACAGTATGGGGCACTGGCTGGTGTAGCTCAGAGGATTGAGTGTAGGCCTGTGAACGAAAAGCTTGCCAGTTCAATTCCTAGTAGGGCACATGCCTGGGTTGTGGATTAGGTTCCCTGTAGGGGGTCAGTGAGAGGCAACCACACATTGATGTTTCTCTCCCTCTCTTTCTCCTTCCCTTCCCCTCTCTAAAAATAAAATCTTTAAAAAAAGAATAGCATGGGAAATGAAGAAGCCAAAGGACTTATATGTATGACCAATGGATATGAACTAAGGTGGGGGGAATGTTGGTGGGAGGGGCAGTGCAAGGTAGAAAAGAATAAATGGGAGAAAAAATGGGACAACTATAATAGCATAATCAATAAAATAAATTTTAAAAAACTCAACACCAAAAAAAAAATCCAATTAAAAATTGGACAAAGGACCAGAATAGACATTTCTCCAAAGAGTTCATACAGATGGCCAATAGACATTTGGAAAAATGTTCAGTGTCACTAATTATCAGAGAAATGCAAACAAAAAATACAATGAGATACCATCTCACACCTGTCAGAATGGCTATCATCGATAAATCAAAAAACAAGTGCTGGTGAGGATGTGGAGAAAGTGGAACCCTTGTGCACTGTTGGTGGGAATGTAGACTGGTACAGCCACTCTAGAAAGCAGTATGGATACCTCAAAATACAAAAATGGATATGATTTTGACCCAGCAATCCCACTTCTAGGAATATATCCAGAGGAACCAGAAAAAAACCTATATATACATTTTTTCAAAAGAACATAAGCACCCCTATGTTCATTGCAGCATTATTTACAATCACCAAGATATGGAAGCAGTCCATGTGCTCATCAGTGTATGAGTGGATAAAAAAAGTCATGGTACATTTACACAAGGCAATACTACTCACTGTGAAAATAGAAGGAAATCTTACCCTTTGGAACTTCATGGATGGACCTGTAGAGTATTATGCTAAGTGAAATAGACCAATCAGGAAAATACAAGTATCATATGATTTCACTTATATGTGGTACCTAATGAACAAAATTAATTAACAAAGAAGAAACAAACTCATAGATACAGAGAACTCTCTCAGAGGGTAGGCAGGTAGGGGGACTAGATAATAAAGGTAAAGGGATTAAACAAAAACAAACCTCATAAATTTATTTGAAATTAACAAATAATGAAACTCATAATATAATTTAATATTTATTGGAATTTCTTCTGGTAATAGCACTCAACATATAAGAGAAACAAACCAAACTGTATGAGATTTTCTTTTTCAAAGTGTGAAAAGTCAGGTTCTGTATTTAATGGCAACAAGTGAGACATCCATTTTAAAAATACCATTTAAAAGGTAGTATTTTAAGAAATATGTACTATAATTAAGATGATGTGTTTTATAGAATGGATACCTAGCTGAATGCCAATATGAATATGGAATAATTACATGTATTAAAACCACACCAGTAAAACCAAATGTTCTTTTTTTTTTTTACAAAAGGTAGCATGAAATAATGAGGAACTTGCTATTAAACTGAATAAACTTTCACACATGAAATTTTTCTTTTAAAAATCCCCACCCACACTACCCCCAGAGAAAAGTGGTAAGTTTGATTAGTGCCATTATTTGACAGGTCATTTCTGTACAATGTGGGAGGTGGTTACATAGTCAATAGTAACTTTGTAAAATGTATCTTTTGAAGACTTGCCTGGTAAAATCACAATATGAAATATATAAAATATTTAACATAAGGCATACAATAACAAAGCAAAATCATTATAGTTTAAAGTTTTTAAAACTATTTTTAAAACTTTTGATTCACCAAAGAATAGAGACGTCAAATACAGTAGCATTCTCATTCTCCAACAAGATGCATTGTATACTTTTGTTATTTGGCAAATCTTTTGGAGTAGAACAAAATTAATGCAGTCTAAACAATATTTCTTCTGTCTGCCCTTGTAATATGATTCCTCAGGCAGAAGTTAGGTGCAGAGTGAGAGTTAAATTTTTGGGAGTTTTGGTGCGTTAATCACAGGATTTGCCTCCTGTAAGTATCTTCTCCCGGCACTCTTG
The DNA here is from genome assembly GCA_004024845.1 of Tonatia bakeri. Taxonomy (NCBI): domain Eukaryota; kingdom Metazoa; phylum Chordata; class Mammalia; order Chiroptera; family Phyllostomidae; genus Tonatia; species Tonatia bakeri. Next base: position 77,985 of record PVIA01003838.1, read on the forward strand.
TAATCATAAGTGCAGCCATGAGTTTCTGCATAGCGATGGGATGCACAGAAGTTGTTTCCACATCTAAGGCACAAAGAAAGTTTATATAAATAGTCAAATTTGTATTGAAGGTGCATCTCTTTGGAAGATCAGAGCTTGACTTGAGGTAGTCCAACAAAAGTCCTTTAGTTCTCTTTAACAATTTCAACACTGGAATTTCTCTTCTACTCATAAACAAGCACAAACACCCCCAAAAGAACAAATTAATTGTCTATGAATATGAGAGTTTATAATAAAGAACATATTATGGGATGAAATATAGTCATTTATGAAGTAGTAAAATACAAAAGCTGATAAACAGGTCTACTGTTTAAACCTGGGAGAAGTATAAAACCTAACTAAGCCATGAAGGATTTACAAACATTTTTTAGTAACAAGATAACCTGTTTCTATTTGAATAGAATACATTCTAAAAGACAGCAGTTATTTTTAATGCCTGGCCTCAAACTAAGAAGAGACACCATCCCTGTAGCATAGTAATCAATGCTAATAAAAAAAATAATTATGGGTAGAAAAATCATTTTTTATAGATATATTATTCATCTGTTTTGAAATAAACATGTACCAAAAATTGATACTACGTTAAGTTTAGTCCTTTTTTGTTAAATTTAAAATAGAATCTTAGAGGAGGGATTCTTTCAAGCTATTGTCAAACAAAAACAAGAATATCTATCATAAGACAAAAAAGTGTACTCTCCCATTGGTTTAAATCTCCTAATTTGAAGAGCAGTAGAGGTTCTCAAGAATTTGGAAATTCATAAGCTATCTACTTGATTTTCACTTTAGCCAATTTAGGAGGAGTTAAAATGAGGGCTGCTATATGAACATTGTCTTAATGATGTTATGAATAACCAACTTTGAAAATATTTTATATTCTATCCCCAAATTGGGTCACCACAAAGAAAGCATCTCAACTTTTCAAGCTAGCCAACATGCCTGCATTCGTAGCTAGTAGCCAGTCTAGTTTTCTTTCCACAATGAAAACAGTGCTTTGTTGTTTTCTTCTTTGTTTGAATAGGGGCTTGCACAGGTGGGAGGTGATGGGTACATTCTCCTGTTTAGAAAAAGGACACCTTGATTAATATAGGCATAATTTCTAAATGTGAAATACCATTAAGCAAAAACTCAAAACACAAGCAAACTACTATTCCATAGAAATTAATTTGTATTATTTTTATATCTAAAATTATTTTTATAGATTCTATTTTTAGATGTGGTATGTTTCAACTAACTGTGACTCATATTTTTAAATTTTATTTTAATTATTGTTCATGTACAATTTTCTATCTTTTACTCCCATCCTGGCCCACCCACCCAGCCCTCCCCTCCTCTCTCCCATTTCCACCCACCCCTAGTTTTTGTCCATGTGTCCTTTATACTTGTTCCTGTAAACCTTTCCCCTTTTCTCCTGAAATTACCTCTCCTCTCCCCTCTGAACACTGTCAGCCTGTTCTCTATTTCAGTGTCATTGGTTATATTTTGCTTGTTTGTTTGTTTTGTTGACTAGGTTCCTGTTAAAGGTGAGATCATATGGTATTTGTCTTTCACCACCTGGCTTATTTCACTTAGCATAATGCTTTCCAGTTGTATCCATGATGTCACAAAGGGTAGGAACTCCTTCTTTCTTTCTGCTGCATAGAATTCCATTGTGTAAATGTACCATAGTTTTTTTGATCCATTCATTTACTGATGGGCACCAGGGCTGCTTCCAACACTTGGCTATTGTAAATTGTGCTGCTATGAACATTGGGGTACACAGGTTCTTTTGGATTGGTGTTTCAGGGTTCTTAGGATATAGTCTCAGCAATGGAATTGCTGGGTCAAAAGGCAGATCCATTTTTAGTTTTCTGAGAAAATTCCATACTGTTTTCCATAGTGGTTGTACCAGTCTGCAATCCCAAGTGACTCATATTTTTAGAAGGTTTGTACACACCAACACATTTCTGATTTCAAAGGACAATCAGTATATAGACAGTGTATCATACTTGCCAGTGAATCAAGAAAAATGTCTTATTCATAATCATGTTTATGAGACCTTTGAGAAACACCATAATATGCAATATAATTACCCTGTTTTTTCACACACAGGAGTACCAGAGTATCATGAAATTGGCCTTTTAGTCATAATTATACCATAGAAATTAAATTAATCAAACCACAAGCAAGTTATTATTCTTTCAAAACTTCAATTTGTTCATTTTTGAGATAACAGAACATGTATTTTTCCCTAGATTTCTAAGTGTTTTAAGGTCAACTCAGTTCTCATATATAAAAAGCATTCTGAAAATTTTGAATGTTATAATCATATAAAATATATTAGCAATAGTGACTAATATGATTGATTTTACAGTGCTACCTTTGCAAAAAAACATTTAGTAAATTCTGTATGATTGTACAACTTGAATTTTCACCTTAAAAATAAGAACATATCTGTTATGACATAAATAAGAATAAATCTGTTTATTTAATTACTAAGTGAAATGCTTTTAGAACTGAGCAAATTTCCAATAAACTGCTCATAAGTAGAGAAGCTCAAAGTCATAGTCCACAGTTGTTACAAAACCAAAGCAAGTACACACTGCTTGGTGGCACTCAAAGTCCAAGAAGGAAGAGGAAAAGAAAACAAAAACAAGAAGGAATGAGAAGAAAAACTGTTGAGCATCAGTGGTATGGGTACCTATTCTCCACTAGTAATAAAGGATTGCAAGGCCTGGACTTAATGTTCATCTGGAAGCTAGAAATCTCTAAAAATTCTTCAAGAGTTCAAAAAATTGGAATTACAGTATACCTTTTGCCACAACCCAGATTAAGTGCTGGATATACCAGTCCAGCAAAATTAAGACTGCTTTATTATGAGTCTAAAATATATACCTATATTTCACCCAAAACTGGAAACAAAATTTGAAACATCTGACTCTGGATAATGCTGGAAACCAACTCAGATAATAAGCGCCTTCTTCTTCGAGTGTACTACTCTATTAAGAACATTTCACAAAAGTGATGGGATATTTTCCACTTCTTAAAAACTAAAAATAAGATAAGCATTTTCAAAGGACACCAAAGAAAGGCATATATCATTGGATATCCTCTGGAAGTTCATCTAATGGCAATTATTGCTGAAATTCAGTTTTAAAATACTATTCTCTAAACAAAATAGAAAATCTGTTGATGATAATTTAGTTCAATGTAGTCATATTTTCTTTTTTCCCTTACAGGTGCTTCATTCAGTGTTTCCCAAATATCTTCCATTCAAGAACTCTTATGAATGTGCTGACAGAGAACATTGTGGTGACAGGAATAAAGTGGCACCAAAACAAAACCGAAGTATTCTTCTAGGAAAACAGCCCTCCACCCTTCCATATACCCTTCCATATACCCTACTACCCACTAGAGAAAACCACTCATTAATCATCTACTCCAGGTTAGGAACCATCACTAATATATAGGTTCCATACAATAAATAGGAAAAAGCCAAATTCCTTGAACTGACATCCAAGGTGTAGTATGTCCAGTATAATACCTAATTTCCAAAGTCACTTCCTGTCATTTACCACATCATACCCACTCTGAATAATGCACCAGACACATTAAATGCACAGTCTCCTCTAAAGTGTTCTGTTTTGCCGTAGTTGTTGTGACTCAGTGGATTGAGCACTGACCTACAAACCAAAAGGTTGCCAGTTCAATTCTAGTCAGGGCACATGCCTGGGTTGTGGGCCAGGTCCCCATTTGGGATCATGCAACAGGCAACGAGTCAATGTTCCTCTCACATATCATTGTTTATCTACCTTTCTCCCTCCCCCTCCCTCTCTCTGAAAATAAATAAATAAATATGTTTTTTAAAGTTATTTAAAAGGTGTTCTGTTTTACTTTATTAATCTAGTAAAACTCTACTTATTTTATAAAAAGATATCATTAATCATCAACTCTTCTCTGAAGCCTTCTCTCAAATGTGTTGAACATACGAATTTTTAAAAGTCAATAAAGTAATGTTGATGTGAAGAGTTGCTGTTCAGAAGATTAAATATTTGGATTAACTCATTTGTTTGGCATTTCCAGGTCTAATGTTATATTTAACACAATGATCTATAAAAATTCATCCAAACAGAAAAGGCAGCCAATCGAGTAAAGTAGTATTCAAGATGCAACTTTGGTAATCTTCTGCCTAAAAATGGTGACTGAAACTGTGAAGATGAACTAAGTTTCCAAGTGAGATCCTATAGTGAAAAGTACAGAGGACCAATGGAAGAACTTAGTAGGTCAATTAAATAAAACTTGTACCAACATTCATACAGACTGTTGTATAATTCAGAATGATATAGTTATTACTGAAAGGAAGTGGTAGCAAGTTATAAATCTCTAGTTTAAGGAGTCACCACTTCAGGAAGTAGCAGATGGCTTGACCTACCTAAAAAAGTCAACCAAAGAGTGTATTGTATACCCAAAGATAAGCAGAAGGCTGGTAAAATGAATACAAAAGAAAACTGAGGTTAAAAAATATATATATATATATTTTATATGTAAGTATATATAAAAATATATATAATTTTATATGTAAGTATATATAAAAAATATATATTTTTATATGTAAGTATATATATATACTTACAGCAATGTGATATCCCAGAAAGAGAGTTTGAGAAAGAAAAAAATACTATTTAAAGGAGGGCTACAACAATCAGGCAACATAAAAATAGAGAAGCATCCACTGGATTTGAAATTTTTGAGATTTTTGGTAACCTCAGCAACAACGATTTCAGAGGAGCAGTGAGAAGTGAAAAAAGCAATGAAGTATGAATTAGAATTAAGAGAGTAAGAAATAAGTGAAACACAAACTGTTAAGAGGCTGGGCTATAGGTTAGGACAGGACAGATTAGAATATGTATCAAGGAAAAAATGATTATAACATCGAAAGTATCACACACACAGTATCACACATCACATCGAACACACACACACACAGTATTTTTGGACTATAAGATGCACTCCCCCCACTCCCAAATTTGGGAGGAGTAATGGTTGTTAAGGCTTCAGTTGAGTTCTGCTTACATTTACATTGGTGAAATATTATGTTATTTATGTTATTAAATATTTTGACACATTTTTTGCTTCAAATTTTTTTTCCTATTTTCCTTCTCTAAAACCTAGGCATGTCTTATGGTCCAAAAAATACAGTATATTACAGTAATCCAAAAAGCATGGTACTGGCATAAAGATAAACAAATAGATCAACAGAACACAATTAGAAAGCCCACAAATAAACCTTCACGTATATGTCAAATGAATTTTGACAAATGTACCAAAACCATTCAATGGAAAAAGGACAGTGTTTTTTAACAAATGGTTCTGGGAAAAGTGGATATATACATGGAAACAAATAAAAATAGACCCATATATTACATCATACACAAAAAATATTAAAAATACATCAAAGACCTAAATGTAAGACCTAAGTCTATAAAACTCCTCGAAGAAAATATAGATGAAAATCTTTATGACATTGTATGTGGCAATGATTTACTGGACATGATACCAACAACACAGACAACAAAGAAAAAATAGACAACTTGGATTTCATGAAAATTTAAAACTATTGTGAACCAAAACACTCTCAATAAGATAAAAACAAAAGGCATGGAATGGAAGAAAATATTTGCAAATCATATATTTGATAAGGGATTAATATACATAATATACAGAGAAGAACTAAAAATTAACAACAAAAAACAAACAACCCAATTTGAAAATGGGGAAAGGATTTGAATAGACATTTCTGCACAGGAGGTATATGAATGGCTAAGTACATAATAAGATACTCAATATCACTAATCATCAGGGAAATTTGCATCAAAACCATAATGAGATACACCTCACACCCGTTAGGAGTCCACTATAAAAAAAAAAGAGAAGAAGGAAAGAAGGAAGGGACGGAGGGTGGGAAGGAGGGAGGAAGGAAGGGGGGAGGGAGGAAGGAGTGCAAAGAGGGAGGAAGGGAGGAAGGGAGACGGAGAGAGGGATATGAGTAAAAATAAGCATTGGTGAGAATGTGGAGAAATTGGGAAACTTGTACACTGTTGGTGGGAATGCAACATGGTACAGTCACAATGGAAAACAGTAAGGTGGACAACAACTATTACACTACACAGAAAAGCTATCAGAATCAAAGGAGAAATAAAGAGCTTCACAGAGAGGAGAAGGCAAAAGGAAAGTAACAGCCAAGAAGGAGGTGTAGGTAGAGACCCTTCACTTCCTTGCACAACCAAAAGGAGTATAACAACCAGCCCAAAATCAGTAAACAACCCAAAAGTGCTATGAAATCAAACTGGAACTCTGAAAACAAAGGAATTAAGGAAAAAATCAACCAGAACAACCAGACCAATAAGGCAGCGGACAGAGTGGGGCCAAGTCAGAAAACCATGTGGCAATGGGGCAGACCTTGGGGGCAGGCCTGCCTGAGCTTGGCAGACAGTGCAGAAGGGGCTGACTTAAAGGGACTCAGTGGTGTCTACGGACTAAGGTGGTAGGGGTGGTAGAAGCTCCCAGTCTCACACAAGAGTCCATTGCAAAGTGCGCTAGAGACAAGCAGGTGAGTTGCATTGTTCCCTCTCTGGTCCCTTGCCTACAGGCAGTGCAGCAGCACAGCAAAGAGGGTTACCTTGCATGAGGGGAATACCTAAGGCTCCACCCCCTTACAACTTATCAACTGCACCAAGACAAAGAAATATGGCCCAAATGAAAGAACAGAGTAAAGCCTCAGAAAGAGAACAAAGCATGGAGCAGATCACCAACCTATCTGATGAAGAATTTAAAGCCCTGGTAATCAAAATGCTCACAGATCTGATTGAGCTTTGTCTAAAAATGAAAAAAACAAATGAAGGATACCCAAAGTGAAATAAAGCAAAATGTTCATGGAACCAGCAGTGACAGGAAGGAAACCAGGACTCAAAGCAATGATTTGCAACAAAAGGAAAAAAAGAAACATCCATCCAGAACAAAATGAAGAAATAAGAATTCAGAAAAGTGAAGAGATTCTTACAAACCTCTGGAACAACTTGAAACATTCCAATATCCAAATTATAGGGGTGCCAGAAGGAGAACAGCAAGAAATTGAAAACTTATTGGAACAAATAATGAAGGAAAACTTCACTAATCTGGCAAAGGAAATAGACTTCCAGGATCTTCAGGAAGCCCAGAGAGTCTCAAAGAAGATGGACAAAAAGAGGAACACACCAAAGCACATCATCATTAAGTTATCCAAGATTAAATATAAAGACAGAACCCTAAAGGAAGCAAGAGGAAAGGAGAGTTACCTACAAAGGAGTTCCTATTCGATTATCAGCTGATTTCTCAAAAGAAACCTTGCGGGCAAGAAGGGGTTGGAAAGAAGTATTTGAAGTCATGAAAGGAAAGGACCTACATCCAAGATTAATCTATCCAGGAAAGCTTTCATTTAGAATGGAAGAGCAGACAAAGTGCTTCCCAGATAAGGTCAAGTTAAAGGAGTTCATCATCACCAAGCCCTTATTATATGAAATGTTAAAGAGACTTATCTAAGAAAAAGATCACCAAAAATATGAACAGTAAAATGAAAACAAACTCACAACTATCAACAAATGAACCTAAAAATAAATAAAAACAATAAAAACAAAAACTAAGCAAAAAAAAAAAAAACAGAACAGGAACAGAACCAGAGAAATGGACATCACATGGAGGGATTTCAGTGGGGAGAGGGAAGAAAGGAATGGGGGGAAAAGGTACAAAGAAGAAGAAGCATAATTGGTAGGCATAAAATACATGGGGAGAAATAAAAATGGTATGGGAAACAGAGGACTCAAAAAACTTATATGTACAACCCATGGACATGAACAGAGTGGGGGAAATGCTGGAGGGTTGCGGGGGCAGGTTGGAGGGTGGATAGAGAAGGTAAAATTGGGAAAACTGTAAAAGCATAATCCATAAAATGTATTAAAAAAAGAAAAAGAGGGAAAAAAGAAAAAGGAGTTTATCACCACCAAACCAGTATTATAAGAAATATAAAGAGACTTCTTTAAAAAGAAAAGAAAGATAAAAATATGAATAATAAAATGGCAGTGACTACATACCTACCAACAATTACTTTAAGTGTAAATAGAATAATTGCTATAATCAAAAGACATAAGGTGGCTGAATGGATAAGAAAATAATATTCTTACATATGCTGTTGATAAGAGACTCCCTTTAGATAGAAAGCACACACAGGCTGAAAGAGAAGGGATGGAAAAAGATATTTCATGAAAATGAAAACAAACAAACAAAAGAAAAGGCTGGTGTAGCAATTACTTATACAAGACAAAACAGACTTTAAAATATACACTATAACTGGAGAAAAGTGGGACCCAGAAATTCCACCTCAGAGCATTTATCTGAAGAAACCCAAAACACTAATTGAAAAGACATATGCACCCGTATATTAATTGCAGCATTATTTATAATAGCCAAGACATGCACTCAACCTAAGAGTTCAAAAATGGATAAATGGATTAAAAAAAACTGTTGCACACACAAATAAAATATCACTCAATGATAAAGAGAGAGGCAAAATGAGGGAGGAGTGAATGGAAGCCACATTAACCACCTCCTAGGCAGTTACTACATACCTACCAACAATTACTTTAAGTATAAATAGAATAATTGCTATAATCAAAAGACTTAAGGTGGTGGAATGTAATTCCAGATTAATCTGGAATTGCAACTAAATTGTGGAGAAATCACCCAGAAGAAACAACTGAACAATAGCAACAGAGAAGCCGTATAACCTCAGATAGACGGAAAATCATCTTCAGCACTATCTGACTGCACCTGCACAGCATCATACAAGACGTGGTGGGCAGAGTGACCCTAAGTAAACCAACTGGAGGGAAGGATCCACTGAAGAATGACCCAACAACAATCAAAACCCACTTACATTCAGAGAGCCAACATAAACAGAATCCCAAGAGCATCAAGTTCAGGAGACCACAGAGACTACACAACTGAATTTCACAGGTCTCCTACCATACAAGTACAAACCACAAAGTCAGGGAGTCAGAACAGATCAATTTAAGAAGCAGAAGCTAACAAGAAGAGTTTCACACACACACACACACAAAAAGGTAAACAAAAAGAAACCCACATGAAAGGAAAAGAGGAATCCTCAGAAAGAATGCTAGATGAAATAGAGGTAAGTCAACTATCAGATAATGAGTTTAAAACAATAATTATAAAGAAGCTCAATGAACTCACTGAGAATTACCAAAACTAAAGGGGAACTGCAGGGAATTTATCATAAATTATATCAACATGGAAAAGGAAATAGAAATTATCAACAAGAGACAAGAAGAAATGAAGAATACAATTTCTGAATTGAAGAACACAGTATAAGGAATCCAAAGTAGGCTAGAAGAAGCAGAAGATACAATTGGCGAGCTGGAGTACAAGGTAGAAAACATTCCCAGAAAAAGCAAGAAAAGGAAAAAAGACTCAAACAAACAAACAAACAAACAGGGGTTAAGGGAACTGTAGGACTACATTAAATGTAATAATGTCCATGTAATAGGGATCAAAAAGAGAAGAACAGCAAGAGATACAAAACCTGTTTGAAAAAATAATGATGGAAAACTTCCCTAATTTGATAAGAGTAAGTCACAAAAGTCCAGGAAACACCGAGGGTCTCAATCAAGAGGAACCCAAAGAGGCCCATTCAAAGACACATCATAGTTAAAATGGCAAAATTCTAACACAAAGAGAGAATCTTAAAGGCAGCAAGGGTGAAACAGGAAGTAACATGCAAGGGAGCCCTGATAAGGCTATCAGCTGACTTGTCAATGGAAGTATTACAAGCCCCAGAGGGAATGGCAAGAAATAATCCAAGCAATTAAAAGAAAGGGCCTGCAAACAAGACTACTCTATCCAGCAAGGATCTCAATTAAAATGTTAGACTAAATAACAAGTTTCCCAGGCAAAAGAAGACAGAAAGAATGTTTATCCCCCAAACCAGCACTGTATGATATGCTAAAGTGACTGCATTAAGAAGAGAAAGAAAAAGAGTGATAAAGAGGGGGACACAAGTATGAAGGGAGTGAAATGACAGTAAGTACTATTAATAATAACCTTAAATGTAAATGGATTAAATTCTGCAAACAAAATACATGGGGTAGCTAAATGGGTAAGAAAACATGACCCACACATATGCTGCCTACAAGAGACCCACCTCAAGACAAAAGACCTACACAGACTGTAAGTAAAGAGTTGGAAAAAAATATTCTAAGCAAATGGACAGGGGAAAAAAGTCAGGGTAGCAATACTTATATCAGAAAAAAACAGTCTTCAAAAAAAAAAAAAGGTAATGAAAACACAAACAGAAGGACACTTTATAATAGGACACAAGGTAAGAATCCATCAAGAAGACATAAACATTATAAACATATATGCACCAAACATAGGAGCACTCACATATATAAGGAAAATCTTGGAGTGCTTCAAGAAAGATATAGACAGCAACACACTTACACTAGGGATTTTAACACCCCACTGTCAAAAAGGGATAGATCTTCCAAACAAAATATCAACAATGATACAGAAGCATTGGACACTGTCCTAGATCAAATGGATTTAACTGATATATATAGAAACTTTAATCCCAAAGAAGCAAAATACACATTCTTTTCAAAAGCACATGGAATATTTTCCTTTATTTTATTTTCTGCATCTCACTTTTTAATTATCGTTCAATTACAGTGCACATAGAACATTTTCAAAGATAGACCACATGACAGGACACAAAACAAGCCTCAACAAATTCAAGAAAATTGAAATCATACCAAGCATTTTTTCTGACCACAAGGGACTGAAACCAGAAACTGATGTCAAGGAAAAACTCAGAAACACTCAACTTCATGGAGATTGAGTAGCATGCTATTAAACAACGAATGGGTTAAGAATGAGATCAAAGAAGAAATTTAAAAAATTGAGGAAGCAAAAAGAACACACAACAGTCTAAAACCTATGGGACACAGAGAAGGCAGTCCTGAGAGGTGAGTTCATAGTGATATAGGCCTACCTAAAAAGATACAAACATTTCAAATAAACAGCCTAACCCTACATCTACAAGAACTGGAGGAACAACAGTAAACAAAGCCCAGAGCATGTAGAAGGAAGGAATAAACAAGATCAGAGCAGAATTAAGTGACATAGAGACTAAAATAACAATCCAAAGGATCAATAAATCCAGGAACTGGTTCTGTGTAAATAAACAAAACTGACAGACCTTTACGCAGACTCATCAAGAAAAAAAAAGAGAGAGGACCCAAACACAATCAGAAATGAAAGAGGAGAGATTACAACTGATACCACAGAAATACAAAGGATAGCAAGAAATTACAACAAAGAACTATATCCCAAGAAATTTGAAAACCTGGGTGAAATGGACAAATTTCTAGAAAAATATAATTTCTCAAAGTGAATGAAGAAGAAGCAGAAAGACTTAATAGACTGATAACAGCTAACAAAATCAAGCAACAATAAAAAAATAGTGGTACACAAAAGCCTTGGATTGGATGGTTTCACATGAAAATTTTACAAAACATTTAAGAAGAGCTAAAGCCCTGTCCATTTCAGACTATTCCAAAAAATCCAAGAAGAGGGAATACTCTCAAACTCCTTCTATGAAACCAGCATGATCCTAATTCCAAAACCTAATAGACAAAACAAAGAAAACTGCAGGCCAATATTGCTGATGAACATAGACACTAAAATCCTCAACAAAATATTGGCAAATCACATCCAGCAATACATTAAAAAGATCATACATCATGATCAAGTGGGTTTCACCACAGGGATGCAGGATGGTACAATATTCACAAATCAATAAATAAAATACATCACAAAACAAAAGGAAAGGCAAACTCACATGATCATATCAATAGATGTGGACAAAGCATTTGATAAGGTACAGCATCCATTTATGATAAAAGCACTCAGCAAAGTGGGAGTAGAGACAGCATACCTCAACATAATAAAGGCCTCATATGAGAAACCTATAGCCAACATCATACTCAATGGGCAAACACTAAAAGTTTTCCCACTAAGATCAGAAACAAGACAAGGATGTCTGTTTTCACCACTTCTATTCAACATAGTATTGGAAGTCCTAGCCAGAGCAATGAGACAAGAAAGAGAAATATAAGGCATCCAAATTGGAAAGGAGGAAGCAAAACTGTCATTGTTTGCAGATGACATAATAGTGTACCTAGAAGATCCTATAGACTCCATCAAAAACTATACAATGTAGTAAGTGAATTTGACAAAACAGTGGGATACAAAGTCAATATTCAGAAATTAAAGGCATTTTTGTACACTAACAATGAAATATCAGAAACAGAAAACAAGAAAACATCCCATTTGATATAGTAACAAGACAAATAAAGTACCTAGGAATAAACCTAACCAAGGAGGTAAAAGACCTGTACTCAGAAAACTATACAACATTGAAGAAAGAAATTAAGGAAGACACAAACAAATGGAAGCATATCCCATATTCATGGATTGGAAGAATGAACATCAAAATGGTTGTACTACCCAAAGCAATTTATAGATTAAACACAATCCCTATTAAAGTACCAATGACATATTTCACAGATATAGAACAGACATTTGAAAAATTTATCTGGAACCATAAATGACCCCCAATAGCTTCACCAATTCTGAGAAAGAAGAACACAGTAGGAGGGATCACAATACCTGATATTAAACTATGTTACAAGGCTACAGTAATCAAAACAGTCCGTTACAGGCATAAGAACAGACACATAGATCAATAGAACAGAGTAGGGAGCCCAGAAATAAATCCAAGTCTCTATGGTCAATGAATACTTGACAAATGGGGGAAAATATTAATTAGGTAAAAACAGGCTCTTCAACAAATGGTGTTGGGACATCTGGACAGCTACATGCCAAAAAAATGAAACTTGACCACCAACTTACACCATACAACAAAAATAAACTCAAGATGGTTAAAAGACTTAAATAGGCCATGATACCATAAAAGTCTTAGAGAAGAACATAGGCAGGAAAATCTTAGATATTCCATGCAGCAATCTTTTGTGCCATTTTTTGACCAGCCTCTGGACTCAAAGTTGGTGGAAGCTGGCCTAAAATATAGCATGTTCCCTCCCAAAATTACCTCAGCCCAACAGAAGCAGCCACAAACTGTGGATCACTTGATAGCTACACAGAGGTACCACAAGGCTGGTTACAGGCAGCACCTTACATTTGATCTGTGCTGGAACCTCTTACAAAATCCCCCAGAATCAACACACCCAGTGTCAGGTTTCAGACCACATCAGAGCACAACCCAATTACATCCAAAAGGAGATGCTGACAGGTAGCATACATGGCTGCGGCCAATTCCATTTTGTGGATTCAGTTGCCAACAGCAGCTCAAACACTGTTGTTGGGGTCAGTCAGCCAGCCTGATGGTCAACTCCACTCACAGATGAGCCAAGAGCAATCAAAACTCAAATACAACAGGAGGTCTCACATAACACATACAGGGAACATTCCTGGTGCACCCAGCTCAACCTGTCAGGCAGATTACACCACTGAAGCCCAAATGCACCTATTATATAAGTCACCATACCAAGATTGGGAGTCATAGAATATCTACCTAAGAAATAAATACAATGAGGCAGCCAAAATAAAGAGCAAAGAAACATGTCTCAAATGAAAGAAAAAGAGAAATCCCCAGAAACAGAACCAAATAAAAAGGAGACCATCAATCTATCAGATATAGAGTTTCAAAACAAAGGTTGAAAGGAAACTCAAGGAACTTAGCTTAGGAATAGAGGGACTTGGTGAAAACTTAATCAAAGAGGCAGTAAGCATAAAAAAGGGCATGGAAACCACAAAAAGTCAGGAATGAAAAATGCAATATCTGAAATGGAGGATATATTAGGAGAAATCAATAGCAGGTTATATGAAACAGAGGATTGAATCAGCAATTTGGGGGACAACATAGCAGAAAAAATCAAAGCAGAGCTGAAAAAATAATTTTAAAAATAGGGAAATCTAAGGTACCTATGGAATAACAAGTGTAACATCTACATCATAGGGATAACAGAAGGAGAAAAGAGGGAACAAGAGATTGAGAACCTGTCTGAAGAAAAAATGACAAAAACTTCCCTAACCTGGAGAAGGAAACAGACATACAAGTCAGAGAAGTACAGAGTCCCAAACAGGATAGACCCAAAGAAGCTAACACAAAGCCACATCATAATTAAAATATCCAAAAGTTAAAGACAAAGAGAGACTTTAGAAGCAGCAAAAAAATTAGCCAAAACAAACAAGCAAACAAATAAACAAAACAACAAAACCCTCAACCCTGACAGTTAGTTACCTCCAAGGGAGCTCCCATAAGACTTTTAGCTGATTTCCCAGCAGAAACTTTGCAGCCAGAAAGATTTGGAATGATGAAGTATTCAAAGTAATCAAAAGCAAGGACCTACAATCAAGACTACTCTCCTAAGAAAATGATCATTTAGAATTGAGGACAGATAAAGAGCTTCCCAGACAAGAAAAAGCTAAAGGAATTCATCACCAGCAAATCACTATTACAAGAAATATTAAAGAGTCTTCTATAGGTAGAAAGCCCCAGTTGGAAAGCTCAGTTGGTTAGAGCATAGTACCAATACTCCAAGGTTGTGGTTTTGATCCCTGATCACAGCACATACAAGAGCAACCCAGAAATGCATAAACAAGTGGAACAACAACAAACTTCTCTCTTTTTCTCTTCCCCTCCCTCTCTCTCTCTCAAATCAGCAAATAGCCCTGGATGATGTGGCTCAGTGAGTGAGTGCCAGCCTGTGAATCAAAGGGTCATTTGTTCAATTCCCAGTCTAGGGAACATGCCTGGGTTGCAGGCCAGGTCCCCAGTGAGGAGCGTGTGAGAGGCAACCATATATTGATGTTTCTCTCCCTCTCCTCTCTCCCTTCACTTCTCTAAAAAAAATAAAATAAAATATTTTTTAAAAATAAATGAAATCAATAAATAGAAATAGAGAAAAAAGAAAATTATGAAATATAAAATGCAAAAAAATACATGCCTATCAATAATAATTTTAAATGTAAAGGAATTAAATCCTCCAATCAAAAGACATAGGTTGAAAAAGAACAACAAGTTTGGAGGAATCATGCTACCTGATATCGAACTACACAATAAGGCCACAGTAATCAAATCAGTATGGTAGTGGCATAAAAACAGATACATAGATCAATGGAACAGAATAGAGAGCCCAGAAATAAACCCACACCTTTATAGTAAATTATTATTTGACAGAGAAAGGAAGCACGTACAATGGGCTAAAGATAGTGTATTCAGTAAATAGTGTTGGGGAAATTGGATATATGTGCTAAAATGAAACCAGACCACCTTCTTATACGACAGACAAGGATAAATTCAAAATGGATTAAAGACTTAAATATTATACCCCAAACCATAAAAATCCTAGAAGAAAACATAGGCAGTAAAACCTTTGACATCGCTCATAGCAATATTTTATCTTGCTATGAGCAAAATGAAAGAAAAAAATAAGCAAATGGAACAACATTAAACTAAAAAGTTTTTGCACTGCAAAGGAGACCATGAACAAAATAAAAAGACCACCCATAGAATGGGAGAGCATATTTGCCAATACAATTGATAAAGTGTTAATATACCAAGTTTATGAAGAACTACAAAACTCAACACCAAAAATAAAATCCAATTAAAAAATGGGCAAATGATCTGAAGAGACACTTCTCCAAGGAGGACATATTCATAGCCAATACACCTGTGAAAAGATGCTCAATGCAACTAACCATCAGAGGAATGAAAATTAAAACCACAAAAAGATATCACCTCACACCTGTCAGATTGGCTAATAAATCATAAACAAGTGCTAGTGAGGATGTGGAGAAAAGGGCACCCTTTTACACTGTTGGTGGGAATGCAGTCTGGTTCAACCACTGTGGAAAGCACTATGGAGTTACCTCAAAAAAAATAAAAATAGATCTGCATTTTGACCTAGTGGTCCCACTTCTGGGAATATATCTAAAGAAACCCAAAATGCTAATTCAAAAGAATATAAGCATCCCTATGTTAATTGCAGCATTATTTACAATTGCCATGATATGGAAGCAGCTTAAGTGTCCATCAGTAGATGAGTGGATAAAACAACTATGGAACATTTACACAATGGAATACTACTTGGTCATAAAATAGAAAATTTTGTCTCTGTGACACCATGGATGGACCTGGAGAACATTATGTTCAGTGAAATAAACCAGTCAGAGAAAAACAAATATCATATGATTTCACTTATACATGGAATCTAATGAACAAACTGAACTAACAAGCAGAATAGAGAGAGACACACAGAGAGTAGGATGACAGCTTTTGGAGGGGAGTTATGAGGTGGAGGGATTGAGTAAAAAGGAAAAAGAACTCATGGACATGGACAACAGTGTGGTGGTTGAAGGGGATGGGGAGTTATAAGGAGGTTAAATGTTAATGGAATAAATAAAATAATTTTTTTAAAGACATAGGGTGTCAGAATGGTTAGTAAAACAATGACTCATGTATATGCTGTCTACAAAAGACCCAATTGAGGACATAAGACACACACACAGACTGAAAGTAAAGGAATGAACAAAGACAGTTCTTTTCCATCCAAATGGAAAAGAAAAAAAGTGTAGCAGTATTTATAACAGACAAAATATACTTTAAAACAAAGGCTATAAAAAACAAAAAAGGTGATTATATAATGATGAAGAGAGCAATCCATCAAGAGGACATAATCACTGTGAACATTTATTCATCTCACATAGGAGCCCATAAATATATAAATCAAATATTGATGGCCAAAAAAGGAGAGATAGAGAGTAATACAATTATAGTAAGGGATATAACTCTCACACATTGCTGTTTCTCTGCCTCTCTTTCTCCATCCCTTCCCTTCTCTCTAAACAAAATAAAATATTTTTGTGTGTGAAAGAGAAATACCATATGATCTCATCTATAAGTGGAACCTATCAACAAAACAAACAAGCAAGCAAAATACAACCAGAGACATTGAAATAAAGAAAACTAACAGTCACCAGAGAGGAGTGGGGAGAGGGATAGTAAGGGAAGGGAAATCGAGGAACATGTATAAAGGACACATGGACAAAGCCAAAAGGGGTAGATTCAAGGGTGGGAGGCATGGATGGGTGGGGTGGGGAAGTGAAAATGGAGACAGCCATACTTGAACAAAAATAAAAATAAATAAAAAATAAAAGTAAATAAAATCTTAAGAAACACAATATAACCTTTCACCTGAAGAAACTAGTAAAAGAACAAAGTCCAAAGTGAATAGGAGAAAGAAAATAATTAAGATCGGAGCATAAATAAATAAAATAGAATTTCAAAAAAACAATATAAAAGATCAACCAAAGACAAGAAACAACTAATACCACAGAAACATAAAAGATTATAAAATAATACTACAGACAATTATATGCCAACAAATTGGAAAATCTGAAAGAAATGGATAAACTCCTAAAAGCATCGAAGCTTCTAAGACTGAATTGAGAGGAAAAAAAATCAAAACAGACAAATTACATCCAATTACATCAAAGCAGTAACTAAAAACCTCACAACAAATAAAAAGTACTGGACCAGGTGGCTTCAGAGGTAAATTTTACCAAACTAACTCAAAGAACTAACACCTAACCTTCTCAAACTATTCCAAAAAAATACAAGATTAGGGAAGACTCCCAAGATCATTGTACAAGACTAGTGTTATCCTGATTCTAACACCAAATAAGGATACTACAAAGAAAAAATATATAGGACAATAGCTCTAATGAAAATGTTGAATAGATATAAAAATTCTCAATAAAATATTAGCAAACCAAACTTGCCAATATATGAAAAATATGATATACCATGATCAAGTGGTATTTATTCCTGAGATGCAAGTTTGGTACAATATCTGCAAGTCAATTAATGTGATTAACTGCATAAACAAAATGAGGGATAAAAATCATATGTTCATATCAATATATGCACAAAAAGCATTTGACAAAATCTAGCACCCATTTATGATAAAATCTCTAAACAAAGTGGGAATAGAAAGAATGATCCTCAATATAATAAAAGACATATATGAAAAACCAGCAGTCAACATCATACTCAAGGGTGAAAAAAATGTGTTTCCCTTAAAATCAGGAATAAGACAGGGATATCCATTCTCTCCACTCTTATTCAACATAGTACTAGAAGTCCTAGCCACAGCAATCAGATAAGAAGAAATAAAAGGTATCCAAATTACAAAAAGAGAGGTAAAGTCGTTATTATTTGCAGATGACATGATACCATATATTAAGAACCCTAAAGATTCTACAAAAAAAAGTACTAAAACTATAAATAAGCTCAATAAAGTAGCAGGGTACTTTACACAAGAATAAACTCAAAATGGATTAAAGACTTAAGTGTAAAACTTGAACCCATAAAACTCCTAGAAGAAAACATAAGCAGTAAAGTCTCTGAGATTTCTCATAGCCATATTTTTTCTGATATATCTCATCAGGCAAAGAAAACAAATGGGACTACACTAAAAAGTTTTGTACACTAAGGGAAAACATCAAAAAAAAATACACCCTATGGAATGGGAAATGATATTCACCAATGACACATACAATGAGGTGTTAATATCCTAAATTTATAAAGAATCAAGACAAATCAATACTAGAAAAACAGACAGCCCAAGGAAAAAATTGGGCAGAAGACCTGAATAGACACTTCTCCAAAGAGGACATATAGATGGCCAATAGGCATGAAATATTGCTCAGCATCACTAGCCATCAGAGAAATGCAAATTAAAACCACAAGATACCCTAACACCTATCAGAATAAATCATCAATAAATCAACAAACAACAAGTGTTGGTGAGGATGTGGAGAAAAGAGAACCCAAGTTCACTCTTGGTGGGAGAGCAGACTGGTGCATCCACTATAGAAAATAATGTGGAGGTTCCTCCAAAAATTAAAAATGAAATTACCATATGGCCCAGTGGTTTCAGTTCCAGATATAAATCCAAGGAAACCTGAATCACTAATTCAAAAGAATATATGCATGCCTATATTACTGTAAATAATATAGCTATTATTCACAATAACTAAGATGTGGAAGCAACCCAAGTGTCCATCAATAGATAATCAGGTAAAAAAGCTGTGGTATACATACACAATGGAATATCACTCAGCCACAAAAAAGAATGAAAATCTTACCTTTTGCAATACCATGGGTGGACCTAGAATTTATTATACTAAGTAAAATAAGTCAGACAGAGAAAGACAGATACATTATGATTTCACTTATAAAGTAATCTAAAGAACAAAATAAATCAACAAACAAAATAGAAACAGACTCACAGATACAGAGAAAAGAGTAATGGTTGCAAAAGGGGAGGGCTCAATGAGAGTTGGATAAAAAGGCAAAGGGGTCAAGTAGTACAACTTGGTAGTTTCAGAATTGTCACAGTGATGTAAATTATAGCAGAGAGAATATAGCCAATAATATTGTAATAACTGTATATGGTACCAGGTGGGTACTTGAAATATTGGGGGTACCAATTTGTAAAGTATGATTTTCTAACCACTATGCTGTATACCTGAAACTAATATAGCATAACATTGAATGTAAACTGTAATTGAAAAGAAAGATTAAAAAAATAAGTTAAATGTGCAAATTGATAGTTATGAAATAGTCATGGGTTGTAGAGTATAGAATATGGAATATACTCAATAATACTGTCATAGCTATGTATGGTGTAAGATGTGTAACAGGTTTATTGGAGTGGTCACTTTGTAAGTTATATAAAAGTCTAATAACTATGTTTCACACCAGAAAGTAATATAATATTATGTCTACTGTAATTGAAAAATAAAAATTATTGAATAGGCACTTACAAAAAAATGAAACTGGACCACCAACTTACACCATACACCAAAATAAACTCAAGATGGATAAAATACTTAAATATAAATTGTGACATCATAAAAGTCCTAGAGGAGAACATAGGCAGGAAAATTTCAGATATTTCATGCAGCAGTATTTTCACTGATAATTCCCCTAGAGCAAGGGGAAAAATACAAAGGAAAAAATAAACAAATGGTACTACATCAAATTAAAAAAACTTCTGCATGGCTAAAGAAGACATCAGCAAAATGAAAGGGAACCAACTGTATGGGAAAACATATTTGGCAATGAGACCTCAGACAAAGGCTTGATCTCTAAAATATGTAAAGAATTGACACGACTCCACACCAGGAAGACAAAGAATCTAATTAAAAAGGGTGCGAAGGATATGTACAGGCACTTTTCCAAGGAGGACATACAGAGGGCCTGGAGACATATGAAAGGATGCTCAGCATCACTAGCCATAAGAGAAATGAAAACAAAAACCACAGTAAGATACTACTTCACACCAGTGATAATGGCCATCATTAACAAGTCAACAAACAAGTACTGGTGAGGTTCTGGAGTAAAGGGAATTCTAGTACACCATTGGTGGGAATGCGGACTGGTGCTACCACTATGAAAAACAGTATGGAATTTCCTCAAAAATTAAAAATGGAACTGCCTTTTGATCCAGTGATTCCACTGCTGAGATTATACCCTAAAACTCTTGAAACATCAATTCAAAGAAATTATGCACCCCAGTGTTCACAGTAGCAGCACAATTCACAGTAGCCAAGTGTTGGAAGTAGCCTAGGTGCCCATCAGTAAATGAGTGTATCAAAACATTGTGATACATTTACACAATGGAATACTATGCAGCAGAAAGAAAGAAGGAACTCCTACCCTTCACAGCAGCATAGATGGAACTGAAGAGCATTATGCTAAGTGAAATAAGCCAGGCAGTGAAAGACAAATATTATATGATCTCACCTATAAGTGGAACCTAATCAACAAAACAAACAAGTGATCAAAAAAGGACCAGAGACATGGAAATAAAGAAGAAGCTGACAGTAAACAGAGGGGCAGGGGCAGTGGAGTAATAGGGAGAAAAAAGGGGAAGATGTACAAAGGACCCATGGACAGGGACAATGGGGTGGGGATTGCCTTTGTGAGAAGAGGTTGTGACACGGACACCAGCCTGCAGTGTCTGTCGCATTATAGATGAGAAATGAGACAAATTCACAGAGTACCAAGTCCTGTGTAGGAAAAGGGATGGCATGGCCACTCTCTCAAGAGGAGAATGTGCCAACCCTTGCCTTGACAGAATTTTATTGGGTTCAATTTGCACAGGAATACAGGTAAAGCTCATTAATCATTGTCAGGCAGTAAGGATCAAACCATAGACAGCATACAAAGAACTATGAGGGCTTATTCTGAGTCAGGGTCTGTTAGTTAAAGGGCTACAAAACTTTGGGAAACAAACTCATTTCCTGCTTGGACCCTTATCATTTAATTGAGAGCATTCTTAGCAAAGCAGGTTTCACAGGATTTTATGTATTCTTTCTTAGGCCTGATCACCCAGGGAACCTGCCCTTTCCAGCACAGGGCTGCACCACCTTCTGTCATTGTTTCAGGCTTAAATCAGTCAGGGGAAGTAAGGCAGCCAAGAGATTAGGAGACTTCTTGCAGACAGAACAAGGACTCAGGTTATGTCAAAGCCAAGGGGCGAGGGTCCATCACACCCTTTTGCTATAGCCTCCCAAGTCCTTCCCTGGGGGCTCCCCGTGATCATGTCTGTGTTTTGTCATCCCTCCCTTGAGGAATCTTACCCATCATTGGCTAACCAATCAAGCATTGGGGGACAGGCAGGGTGAAGTAAAAGGAGCAGAAGTGGCACTCCTGCCACGGAGATAAGCTTTGTCTCCTTAGTGATTTATGGTCCAAAGGTTGCTCACTTAGCCTTAGCCATGGGTGGGTTACAGCTCCTGAAACTAGGCAGGGTGGTTCCCAACAGGTTTGGACAGGGCAGGGGAGAACAATGATGGGAAGAATGGGGACAACTGTAACTGAACAACAATAGAAAAAATTAAAAGGAAAAAGAAAACAGTATGGTAGTTCCTTAAAAAAAATATTGAATTACCTTATGATCTAGCAATTCCAATTTTCTGTATATGCTCAAAAGAATTGAAAGTGGGATCTCAAAAGGATATTGGTATACCCATAATCATAGCAGTTGTTCAGATATGAAAACAACACAAGTTGCTACCCAAAGATGCACCCATAAGCAAAATATTTTATATACACACAATGGAATATTAGTCAGCCTTAAAAAGGCTGACACATGCTACAACACAGATGGACCTTAACATTATGCTAAGTAATGTAAGCCAAACACAAATGACAAATACTGTATGATTTTAATTATGTGAGGTAGTTAGAGTAGTTAAAATTATAGAAACAGAAAGTGGAATGGTGGTTTCCAAGGATTGGAGGGAGGGGTAAATGAGGACATAGTGTTTAATAAGTACAGTGTTTCAGTTTTTAAAGATAAAAAGAGTTCTCAAAGTGGATGGTGGTAATGATTGCTCAACAATGTCAATGTAGTACTTAAAGCACTGAATTATACACTTAAAATAATTAAAACAAGCCCTGGCTGGTGTAGCTCAGTGGATTGAGCGTGGGCTGCAAACCAGGCATCGCAGGTTCAATTCCCAGTCAGGGCACATGCCTAGGTTGCAGGCCATGTCCCCCAGCAACTGCACATTGCTGTTTCTCTCTCTCTCTCTCTTTCTCCCTCCCTTCCCTCTCTAAAAAATAAATAAATAAAATCTTAAAAAAAAACAATGATAACTTTAAAAAATGATTAAAACAGTAAATTTTGTCATATGTACTTTACTACAATAAAAAATTATTTAAAAAATGACTACATTGAGAATTTAGAAACTTGGGCTATATATAGTAGTGGAAAAGAAACCCTAAATCTCTCTTTAAAGACATAAAACTCATATAACAACCATAATATATAAAATATGCTTTTACAACCTCAGGGCTATAAAGGTGGTACATCTTTTTATTTTTTGTTTTATTTTATTTATTTTATTTTAATTGTTCAAATACAGTTTTCTGCCTCTTACTCCCATTTTAGCCCATCCCCCAAGCTCTCCCTACCTCCCTCCCATTTCTACTACCCCCCTTGTTTTTGTCCATGTGTCCTGTATACTTGTTCCTGCTAACCCTTCTCCTTTTCTCCTAAAATTCCCTCCCCTCTCCCCTCTGGTCACTGTCAGCCTGTTCTCTATTTCAGTATCTTTCATACATCTTTGTAATGAGTTTCCCATGACAAAGTCTGGGTATTAAAACACAAAAGATGATGATAATATTAGCTGTCTTATAAATAAGGACTGGTCACAGTGAACATTTAAGGTGTTATTGGTAAAGGGAGCGCTAATGTTATAGCCAGTTCTGCTACTATTCTTTGGTAAGGGCTGACCTAGAAATGCTCATTTTCTTTTATCCAGAAATAACCAGTTCATCAAAGGGAACTCTTACTACCATCTTTGATATTGGATCATAATGTTAAGAAACAACTTTCTAGGGTACTTCGTCAAAACCTATCCATCAGCCCAACACGGCTCTAAAGTATCCAGTGACTGGGAACATTCGAAACTACAGGTTAACTCTTCATTCATCTTGTCTTTTTATAGACCATATCCCTTCCCAGACAATAGAGATCTAAATTTCATTTTAGTTTTATTCTTCAAATATGTCCCACAGTCACTTTTCATAGTAATTTTCTTAGGTGAATGAAACAAAGTTTAGGGAGAGCTTACTCTGCAGATACTACAGAGAATGTTCTTCTCATTTCTCTTTGATTCAACAGTAGTATGATGATATGATTATTAGCCTTAAATTGTTTTAAAAATTATCTGTAGCTTACCTACTCTTTTCATTGCTGCTGTATTATTTCCACTCATTCCAATACCACGGGCAGACTACAATTAAAACACAAAACATCTATGGAGGTGAGTTAGTGGAGAATAGAAGAAAAATATCAAACATGAAATACTTGCACTTTATTACAAAAATGCTGTTGGGCTTTTATTTAAAATTGTTTATTTAATCTAATTTTAATTAAATTAACTTTAATTAAACTGATTCTCACATTCAGCAATATCGTGCTTATTACTTATGTTTAAGAGAGTATAATTTGATGGCTAAAATAAAAGTTCTCATTTGGGAAAATCATTAATAAAAATGGCATTTAAAAATACAGCATTCCCCCCTTATCCATGGTATTGCTTTTCACGGTGCCCATTACCCAAAGTCAACCACAGTCCAAAACATTAAATGGGAAATTCCAGAAATAAACAATTCATAAGTTTTAAGTTGCACACCATTCTGAGTAGCATAATGAAACTCACTTCATCCCCCAGGAAAGAAATCATCCCCTTGTCCAGAGTATCTAAACTCACTTGATTTCACCATGTAGACAATGGTACCATCTCATATTATCACAAAAGGAAGAAGGGTGAGTCCAGTACAAGATATTTTGAGAGGAAGAGAAACCACATTCATGTAACTTTTATTAGACTATATTATTATAATTGTTCTGTTTTATTATTATTGTTGTTAACCTCTTACTGTGCCTAATTTATGCATATAAATTAAAATTTACTGCAAGTATATATGTATGGGAAAAGCATTGTATACATAAAGTCTGGTACTATTGTGGTTTCAGACATTCACTGCAGGTACTGAAATGTATCCCCCATAGATAAGGGAGGTGGGAACTACTGTGATAAGTTGTTTAAATGAAATTATTTTCAAGTTACAGTTCCCAATTTAGGACTAAAACATTATTTAAAATTCACCTATCAAAAAGATTCTCTACAAGCTAGATAAACATTTTAAGACAGACTATTAAAAGAAGTCAACCTTAGGCCTCCTTATTTATGTAAACAAAAAATAAAATTTAAATATGTTGAATCATTACAAGGATAACCACTATTAGAACATATAGAAAGGAAAATACTTACTAGAAAAAAATCTGTAGATTCTAACTGGGGAGAACTTTTCCTAATGCATTTTTCTTGAAAATGCTGGAGGTCTGTGAACAGCCCAATTCCAGAGGTCCGAAGCCTACCTACCCCACCTGTGCTCTGTAACCCTTTTCTGCTTGTACTCTGGGCCAGCGAAGCAAGAAAACCTATATTATTTATACCACCAACAGGCTCTTTGGAAGCCTTGCTAGCCATTGCTCTGATGTCCCGAGCCTCAACTTTAGAAATAATATTGGATCTTTTTCCAGATGAGTCAACTTTAACAGTTCGAAAGCGAGTAGTCCTAGAGAAATAAGAATCAGTTATATTTCGAACATCCAATGACCGAATCACCTTTTGTGAAGCAGAAGACTGCAGATTCCCATACTCAAAGTGTTTGGACTGCCTCTGTGGTTTCAACAGAGAATTAGGGAGTGACACTGGTGTAGAACAGTGAAGAGGTGACAAGAGTTTATTCTTGTGAGGACTTAATTCATGGTTGTTGAGAACTGTAGTCTCTACTGATTCACCGCTCAACACTCTTGCAACATGTTTAAGGTGCTGCTCTGTAGCTTTCAACCCTTTATCACCATTAGTAAGTAAGAAATCAGGATTTACCTTCCGAGTGCCTTCTAAGGCGCTGCTCTGTTCATCAATATTTCCTTCTGTAAACAAAGCAAACGAACCCACTTCAGGTAGAAGTGATTTTTCAGTTACATTCTCTTCAGAAGTTGGAAATAAAATAGTGTCATCTTCATTATTAGATGACAAATTTCCTGAAAATTGTTGTGTACGCCTAGGCAGGAATGATCCAAGATGGAGAAAAGAATCAGCAAACTCTTTGTCATTTTTGAACTCCACGTGGGTTATCTGAGATGGTAGTTTGATGTTGCCATTGGAATGAGACAGTGTGTTACTCTCCCAGTTATCATCTTCCTTACAAAAATCACTAGTTATAGATGTTAGGGGTCTATCAGCAGGGGGCAGAGTTGTCAAACTTGAAATCGCATTGCAGGATGTTTCAGGCAGACATACATTCCCAGGAGAAGGTAAACAAGACTGCCCAATGTGGGGGAGAACTCTTAATAATCTGTGTCGAACAGCTGCGGTGGAACTACTAGAAGATCGAGGAGCTATAGGTGGGCGAGGTTGTACCTTGACAGCTTTCTTAGGCTAAAAGAAAAGAGTGAATATATAATTCCTTTACACAGTCATTTCATTCATTCATTCTGCCCATTAATAAAAATTAATAAAGGAAGAAAATTGATTTACTATAACACATTGGCATTTTGATTATTTTAATTTAAAATGAGAAGAATTTTGCTATCTTCCTAAAGTATAATTTTCTGAGAATAATTTTATTTCCCTCACTACTAATTGTAAGAATTTTGCTGAGAAGAAACCTCACTGCTTATATTAGATATGACAGTGCTGACCTATTTTAGATACCAAACAACTCTTACTAGCAAGATGAGTAAGCGATTGGCAAGGTAGATATTGCAAAGAAGAGTTAACAGAATTAAACTGCTCTCCCGGAAAAGCCCTGCTTGCAATGTGGTCCTTGGCTGGCTCTAGAAACGTATATTTCAAGAGGGTTCCCACCATCCTCACTAACAAGAATGGCTCATTGTGTCTAACCTGTTTTAACAAACAGTTTATGCTGAATGCCCCCTTTCCTTCTGGGAGCCTAAAATTTTAGTACATGCTAGGCAAAGGGCATCTACATGAACAGCCTCTAATAAAACACCTAAGCACAGAGTCTCTAATGAGGTTCTCTAGAAAACAACATTCTACAGGTGCTGACACAACTTATTGATAAAGGAATTAAGCATACCTTATGAGACTGCACCAGAAAAGGACATTTGGAAGCTTGTACCCCTTTCCCTTTGCTGATTTTGCTTTATACCCCTTTCCTGAAATAAATCTTAGCCATGAATACAACTATATTCTAGTCCTATGAGTCTTCCTAGCAAACTATCAAATCTGGGAGTGTCTACAGGTCTCTAATAAAGTAGGTTTTAGATATTAATGAAAGTATTGCAAAAATTCATGATGTTATAGATAAAGTTTAAGATTAAAGATGAAGCCTTAGCTCTTATCCTTAAGGTATAAGCTAATATGAGCATCCAGACAGGATGAAATACCTGATGACATACCAATACTTCCAACCTAGAAATAAAAGAAAAGCTAGATAATTCAGTAGGTACCATTTGAGTCAAGAAGTGAAGCTAAGAATCCAAAGAAATAAGAATATTGGAAAGTTATGCTGGTCCAGTAGCTGTTTATATCTGTAATTCCCAGTAAAAATATTCCTCAAAAGTGAAGGTAATGACTTCTGGGCTGTAGAAATTAATGGTAGTTGCCTAAATCTGAAATCTGATATATATATAATTCTGATATATATCAGAACTTGATATATATATATATCAACAACATAAACTAATAAAATCACCCATAATCCTTCATCAAAAGTAAAAGACAGGTAAATTAATTTCAAATTACCTGTAAATAGGAAAATACTCAAATCTAGAAAATTAACTGCAAAGCCTAGTCCTATGGTGAGAGACAAGCAAGAGTATGGAACAAGACAGGAAGGAAGGAAGAGGGGAAGAAGGGAAGGAAGGTGAGAAATGAAACAGAAAGGAAAGGAAGAAATGTGGATAACCTAGGACTGATGGAACAAATATAAAATAAATGCAGTAAGAGAAAATCCCACTTGATTATAAAAAATACTGAAAACAGCAGGTTTAAGATCTAGGACATTAAAACACAAACTACTAGGGTATAAAAAAATGAGTGACTTAAAACTGTTCAAGACCTGACAGCAGCTTCAAGAAGGCACAACTACTGTAGGAGGAAGGGGTAAGTAGGAAGGAAAAGGCACCCATTAAGAACTTGATAGTAGTTTTTATTCCAGCCAAGATGGAGGCATAGGTATACTTTGTCTCCTCACACAACCAA
This sequence comes from Tonatia bakeri, assembly GCA_004024845.1. Lineage (NCBI taxonomy): Eukaryota > Metazoa > Chordata > Mammalia > Chiroptera > Phyllostomidae > Tonatia > Tonatia bakeri. The sequence continues at coordinate 106,017 of PVIA01003838.1, forward strand.
AAGTTCAACAACAAATATAACAACAAAAAGTAACCAGAACTGCCAGAAAATCAAACTATATGAAAGTCTGACAACCAAGGAATTAAAGAAGAAACATTCATCCAGACTGGTAGGAAGAGTGGAGATGGCAACTGGGGTGGAGAGGACTCACAGTAGACTAGAGGACCTGGGTGGGCCAGGTGGTGGCTGGCTGAGGAGGTAGTTCCTCGTCTGCATGCAGATAACCAGGACGAACAACTGTGGAGCAAGACAGATGGCAAAATCCAGGGTTCCAGCATGGAGAAATAAAGCCTCAAAATCTCTAACTGAAAAAACCTCTGGGGATTGAGATGGCAGGAGAAACTTCCAGCCACACAGGAGAGTTTGTTGGAGAGACCCACAGGGTCTCAGACGTACACAGGCCCACCCACCTAGGAATCAACACCAGAGGGCCTGATTTGCTTTTGGGTAGCAGAGGAAGTGACTGAAATCTGGCTGAGAGATAAGCAAGCGGCATTGTTCCCTATAAGACCCCTCGCCTGTATACAGTGCCACAACCCAGTGAAGTGAGTTGTCCTGCCCTGGCAAATACCTAAGGCTCTGCCCCTTATTACTAACAGGTGTGCCCAGATTAAAAAAAAAAAAAATATGGCCCAAATGAAAGAACAGATCAAAGCTCCAGAAAAGCTACAACTAAACTATGAAGAGATAGCCAACCTCTTAGATGCACAGTTCAAAACCCTGGTAAAAAGGATGCTCACAGAATTGGTTGAGTATGGTCGAAAAATAGAAGAAAAAAGTGAAGTCTATGCAAACTGAAATAAAGAGAAATGCACAGGGAACCAACAGTGACAGGAAGGAAAGCGGAACTCAAATCAATGATTTGGTGGAGGAAGAAATAAACATTCAACCAGAATAGTATCAAGAAAAAAGAATTAAAAAAAAAATGAGGAGAGCCTGAGGAACCTCTGGGACAAATTTATTTTATTTTTTTGTTTTGACATGTTTATTTTTATTATTTTATTTTATTATTATTCAAGTACAGATGTCTGCATTTTCCCCACACCATTCCCCCCTACCCCAGCCATCCCCACCTCCCTCCCCTGCTTCCAACCCACCCTTGGTTTTATCCATGTGTCCTTTATAGCTGTTCCTGAAAACCCTTCCCTCATTTCCGCCATTATCCCCTCCCATCTCCTCTCTGGTTACTGTCAGATTGTTCTTAATTTCAATGTCTATGGTTATATTTTGCTAGCTTGTTTATTTTGTTGATTAGGTTCCAATTAAAGGTGAAATCATATGGTATTTGTCTTTCATTGCCTAGCTCATTTCACTTAGCATAAAGCTCTCCAGATCCATCCATGCTGTCACAAAGGGTAGGAGCTCATTCGTTCTTTCTACTGCCTAGTATTCCATCATGTAAATGTGCCACAATGTTTAAATCCATTCATTTACTGATGGGCACTTAGGTTGCTTCTAGCACTTGGCTATTGCATACTGTGCTGCTATGAACATTGGGGTGCATTGGTTCTTATGGATTGGTGTTTCAGAGTTCTTAGGCTATAATCCCAGCAGTGGAACTGCCGGGTCAAAAAGCAGTTCAATTTTTAGTTTTCTGACGAAAATCTATACTGTTTTCCATAGTGGCTGCACCAGTCTGCATTACCACCAACAGTGCACTAGGGTTCCCTTTTCTCCACTTCCTCTCCAACATTGGTCTATTGATTTGTGTATGATGGGGCCATTCTGACTGGTGTGAAGTGGTATCTCACAGTGGTTTTAAGTTGCATCTCTGATGGCTAGTGATGCTGAACATCTTTTCATGTGTCTCTGGGCCCTCTGTATGTCCTCCTTGGAGAAGTGTTTCTTCAAGTCTTTTGCCCATTTTTAATTGGATTTTGTCTTCTTGGAGTGGAGTTGTGTGATTTCTTTATATATTTTGGAGATCAGACCCTTATCCAAGGTATCACTGGCAAATATGTTTTGGGATAACTTTAAATGTTGCAACATCTGAATCATAGTGGTGCCAGAAGGAGAAGAGGAAGAGCAAGAAATTGAAAATTTATTTGAAAATATAATGAAGGAGAACTTCCCCAATCTGGCAAAGGAAATAGACTTCTAGGAAATCTAAGAAGATCAGAGAATCCCAGAGAAGTTGGATCCAAAGAAGCACACACCAAAGCACATCATAATTACATTATGTAAGATTAAAGAGAAGGAGAGGATCTTAAGAGTAGCAAGAGAAAAGGAGACAGTTACCTACAATGGAGTGTCCATAAGACTATCAGCTAATTTCTCAAAAAAAAAAAAATCTTTACAGGCAAGAAGGGGCTAGAAAGAAATATTCAAAGTCTTGAAAGGCAAGGACCTACATCCAAGATGGAAAACAGTGTGGAATTTCCTCAGAGCTACTCTATCCGGCAGAGCTATCATTTAGAATGGAGTACAGATAACATGGCTTCCCAGATAATGCCAAGTTAAAGGAGCTCATCATCACCCAGCCCATATTACATGAAATGTTAAAGGGACTTATCTAAGAAAAAGAAAATGATCCTAAATATGAACAGTAAAATGACAATAAACTCACAAGTATCAACAACTGAATTTAAAAAAAAAACAAAAAAACAAATGAAGCAAACAACTAGAACACAAACAGAATCACAGAAATGGAGATTACAGGGAGGGTTATCAGTGAGGAGGTGGAGAGGGGAAAAAGGGGGGAAAGGTACAGGAAATAAGTACAAATGATAGGTATAAAATAGACAAGGGGTGGTTAAGAACAGTATAGGAAATGTAGAAGTCAAAGAACATAAATGTATGACCCATGGGCATGAACTAAGGGTAGGGGGTAATGCTGGTGGGAGGGGGTGCAGAGCAGAGGGTAATAAAGGAAGGAAAATGGAAAAATTGTAATAGCATAATCAATAAAAATATTTTATTTTTTATTTTGTATTTATTTTATTTTATTTTTTAAAGTACTTTAAAATTTTATTGTTGTTCAAGTAGTTTTCTCCATTTTCCCCCCACCCCTCCCCACTATCCCAACCTTCCCCACCTCACTCTTCTGTTTCCACCCCACCCCTTGTTATTGTCCACATGTCCTTTATACTTGTTCCTATAAACCCTTCACCCTTTCCCCCATTACCCTTCACCCTTCAGCCTTCTCCCCTCTCCCTTCTGGTTACTGTCAGCTTGTTCCCAATTTCAATGTTTTTGGTTATATTTTGCTTGCTTGTTCATTTTGTTGATTAGGTTCCTGTTAAAGGTGAGTTCATATGGTATTTGTCTTTCACTGCCTGGTTTATTTCGCTTAGCATAATGCTCTCCAGATCCATTCATGCTGTCACAAAGGGTAGGAGCTCCTTCTTTCTTTCTGCTGCATAGAATTCCATTGTGTAAATGTACCATGATTTTTTTATCCATTCATTTACCGATGGGCACTTAGGTTTCTTCCAGCGCTTGGCTATTATACATTGTGCTCCTATGAACATTGGGGTGCATACGTTCTTTTGGATTGGCCTGTCAGGGTTTGTAGGATATAATCCTAGAGGTAAAATTGCCATGTCAAAATGCAGTTCTATTTTTAGTTTTCTGAGGACATTCCATACTGTTTTCCATAGTGGTTGCACCAGTATGCATCCTACCAAGAGTGCACCAGGGTCCCCATTTTTCCACAACCTCTGCAACACTTGTTGTTTGATGATATGTTAATGAAGGCCATTATCACTGGTATGAAGTGCTATCTCACTGTGGTTTTAACTGAGCATTTTTTCATTTGTCTCTGGACCCTCTGTATGTCCTCTTTGGAGAAATGTCTGTTCAAGTCCTTTGCCCATTTTTTAATTGGGTTGCTTTCCTTGGAGTGGAGTCATGTGACTTCTTATATATTTTGGAGATCAAACCCTTGTCTCAGGTATCATTGGCAAATATGTTTTCCCATACAGTTGGTTCTCTTTTCATTTTAATGCTGTTTTCTTTAGCTGTACAGAAGCTTCTTATTTTGATGAGATCCCATTTGTTTATTCTTATCTTTATGTCCCTTGCTCTAGGGGACATATCAGAGAAAATATTGCTCTGTGAATTATCTGAGATTTTTCCTTCTTATGTTCTGCTGAAGGACTTTTATGCTGTCACAACTTATATGTAAGTCTTTTTCCACCTTGAATTTATTTTTGAGTATGGTGTAAGTTGGTGGTCAAGTCTCATTTTTTTTGCATGTAGCTGTCCATCTCTCCCAACACCATTTGTTGAAGAGGCTATTTTTGCTCCATTTTATGTTGCTGCCCCCTTTTTCAAATATTGATTGACCTTAGAGAGTTGGGTTTATTCTGGGCTCTCTGTTCTGTTCCGTGGTCTATATGTGTCTGTTCTTATACTAGTACCAGGTTGTTTTAATTATAGTGGCCTTGTATTACAGTTTGATATCAGGCATTGTGATCTCTCCTACTTTGTTCTTTATTTCTCAAAATTGCTGCAGATATCTGGGGTTATTTATGGTTCCATTCAAATTTTTGAAGTATTTGTTCTATATCTATAAAATATGTCATTGGTACTTTAATAGGGATTGCATTGAATCTATAAATTGCTTTGGGTAGGATTGCTTTAATGTATTGCTGGATGTGGACATTTTGATGATCATGTTAATTCTTCCAATTTTGTTAATTCTTCCAATCTATGAACATAGTGTGTGTGTTTCCATTTGTTTGTGTCTTTCCTAGTTACTTTCTTCAATGTTGTGTAGTTTTCTGAGTACAGGTCTTTTACCTCCTTGGTTAGGTTTATTCCTAGGTATTTTAATTTTCTTGTTGCTATATCAAATGGGATTTTGTTCTTGATTTCTGTTTCTGATATTTCATTGTTAGTGTACAAAAATGCCTTTGATTTCTGGATATTGACTTTGTATCCCACTGTTTTGCCAAATTCATTTATTAGGTCGATCAGTTTTTTGGTAGAGTCTATAGGATTTTCTAAGTGCACTATCATGTCATCTGCAAACAATGAGTTTTGTTTCATCCTTTCCAATCTGCATGCCTTTTATTCCTCTCCTTGTCTGATTGCTGTGGCTAGGACTTACAATACTTTGTTGAATAGAAGTGCTGAAAGTGGACAACCTTGTCTTGTTCCTGATCTTAGTGGGAAAGTTTTTAGTTTTTGCCCATTGAGTATGCTGATGGATGTACGTCTCTCATATAGGAGCCTTTCTTATGTTGAGGACTGCTCTCTAAATTCCCACTTTGCTGAGTGTTTTTATGATAAATCGTTGCTGTACCTTATCAAATGCTTTTTCCACATCTATTGATATGATCATTTGATTTTTGTCTTTCATTTTGTTTACATGATGTATTAAATTTATTGATTTGTGAATATTGTACCATCCTTGCATCCCTGGGATGAATCCCACTTGGTCATGGTGTATGAAATTTTTAATGTATTGCTGGATGTGGTTTGCTAATGTTTTGTTGAGGATTTTAGCATTTATGTTTGTCAGCAATATCGGCCTGAAGTTTTCTTTTTTTGTTGTGTTTTTATCTGGTTTGGGATTAGGATGATTCTGGCTTCATAAAGAGCTTGGGAGTCTTCCACTTTCTTAGATTTTTTTAATAGTCTGTCAAGGATAAGGGTTAGCTCTCCCTTAAATGCTTTGTAGAATTCTCCTGTGAAACTGTCTAGTCCAGGGCTTTTGTGTGTTGGGAGTTTTTTGATTACTGCTTCAATTGTGTAAGCTCTTATAGGTCTGTTTAGGTTTCTGCTTCTTTTTTATTGAGTTTTGGAAGATTATATTTTTCTAGAAATGTGTCCATTTCACCTAGGTTTTCACATTTTTTTGGCATATAGTTCTTTGTAGTGATTTCTTACAATCCTTTGTATTTCTGTGGTGTCAGTTGTAATCTCTTCTCTTTCATTTCTGATTGTGTTTATTTGGGTCATCTCCCTTTTTTCTTGACAAGTCTACATAAAGGCTTGTGGATTTTGTTTATCTTTTCAAAGAATCAGCTCCTGGATTCATTGATCCTTAGGATTGTGCTTTTAGTCTCTATGTCATTTAATTCTGGTCTGATCTTGGTTATTTCCTTCTTTGTGCTTGCTCTGGGCTGTCTTTGTTGTTTTTCCTCAAGTTCTTGTAGACATAGGGTTAGGTTGTTTATTTGAAATGTTTCTATCTTTTTTAGGTAGGCCTGTATTGCTATGAACTTCCTTCTCAGGACTGCCTTTACTGTGTCTCTTAAGTTCTGGGTTGTTGTGAGTTCATTTTCATTTGTTTCCACAAACATTTTGATTTCATCCCTGATCCCATTCTTGATCCACTCATTGTTTAATAGGATGCTATTCATTCTCCATGAGTTTGGGTATTTTTGAGTTTTTACCTTGAGGTTGGTTTTTACTTTCAGTCCCTTGTTGTCAGAGAAAATACTTGATATGATTTCAATTTTCTTCAGTTTGTTGAGGCTTGCTTTGTGTCCTATCATGTGGTCTTTCTTTGAAACTGTTCCATGTGCATTTGAAAAGAATGTGTCTTTTGCTTCTTTGGGATGAAAAGCTATGTATATATCAGTTAAGTCCATTTGATCTAGGACATTGTTCAATGCTGCAATATCTTTGTTGATATTTTGTTTGGAAGATCTGTCAATTTTTGACAGTGGTGTGTTGAAATTCTCCACTATAATTGTATCGCTGTCTATATCTTTCTTGAAGCCCTCCAAGATTTTCTGTATGTATTTGGGTGCTGCTATGTTGGGTGCATATATATTTACAATGTTTATATGTTCCCGATGGATTCTTCCCTTGAGTATTATGAAGTGACCTTCTGGGTCTCTTATTATGGCTCTTTTTTTGAAGTCTCTTTTGTCTGAGGTCTATTTTTTGTCATCAGGAACATGTATACATTATAAATGTATTTGCACCCAACATATGAGTATTGCTACCCTAGCTTCCTCCCCCCCCCCCGCCCCGTCCATTTGCTTGGCTTATTTGTTTCCAGCCCTTTACTTTCAGTCTCTGTAGGTCTTTTGTTCTGAGGTGGGTCTCTTGTAGGCAGCATATGTTTGGGTCATGATTTCTTATCCATTCATCTATTCTATGTCTTTTGATTGGAGCGTTTAATCCATTTACATTTAAGGTTATTATTGATAGGTACTTATTCATTGCTATTTTTTGTACCTGTGTTCCTCTTTTTTTCACTTTTTTTCTTCCTGTTCTTAAAGCAAATCCTTTAGCATCTCTTACAGAGTTGGTTTGGAGGAGGTAAATTCTTTGAGACTTCTTTTGTCTAGGAAGCTCCTTATTTGGCTTTCCATTTTAATTGATAATCTTGCTTGATAAAGCAGTCTTGGTTGCAGGCCTTTGGTTTTCATTAGTTGGAATATTTCTTGCCATTCCCTTCTGACTTGGAGCATTTCCATTGAAAAGTCATTTGCTAGTGATATTTACTAGTGTTATTGGGGCTCCCTTGTATGTTACTTCTTGTTTTTCCCTTGCTGCCTTTAAGATCTTCTCTTTGTCTTGAAATTTTCCCATTTAAGTTCTGATGTGTCTTGAAGAGGGCCTCTTTGGGTTCCTCTTGATTGGGACTCTCTGTTTCCTGGATTTGTGTGACTTTTCCTGTCATCAAATTAGGGAAGTTTCCCATCACTACTTTTTCAAACAGATTTTCTATCCCTTGCTCTTCTTCTTTTTCTGGTGTCCCTAATGTGCAGATATTATTACATTTCATGTTGTCTTGCACCTGTACCACCTGTTTGTTCTTTTTGAGCCTATTTTCCCTTTCTGTTTCCCTCTGTTTTTTTTCTGCCTTGTCCTCTAGCTTGCTGATTCAATCCCCTGCTTCATCCAACCTCCTTGTAATTTTTTCTAGTGTGTTTGTTATTTCTGAGATGTTATTGTTCATTCCTTCCTGGTTTTTGTTTATAGTTTCTATTTCCTTTTTTTCATGCTGGTGTAGTTCTCACTCAGTTCCTTGTAGTTGTCTTTGAGTTCCTTGGACATCTTTATAATCATTATTTTGAATTCTATATATAATAGTTTGGTTACCTCCATTTCATTTCACTCCTTTGGTGAGTTTTCCATTGCTTTTGATTGCGCATTCTTTTTTTTTTTTTGTCTTCTCATTGTAGATAACTCTTTTTGTTTGTTTCTGCACTTTGTTTCACTTTGCTAGCTGTCTTTGTAGGGTGAACTTCTATGGTAGGAATTCTATGTTTAGTGGTGTAGTCTCTTTGATCTCCTTGTCTGGATGCTCTATGTTTGTTATTTTTCTGTTTGTGTGGGCTCTCTTGTCATACTTGGGTTTTTACCTTTTGGTGGTTTCTTTGTTGGTGGTTTCTCTCCTCCAGCAGGTATGCTGATGTTCACAGTTCCTACCTATTCTTGTATGTGATCAGTGGCAAGGGTAGGGTAAATGGATTAAGACAGTGGGAGAGTATTTTATGGGATTTAAAATACCAGCAAGTAGGGAAGAGATAGGAGATTCTTTGGATAAGTATAGCATTCACTGAGATATTTCACCCAACTACCCGCTTTTTATAAAAGTTAAAGGAGAGTTAAGACTCTTGTTAGGTGGAAGGATGCTTGTGAACTGAACCCAGAAAACAGAGTGCTTGTCCAAGGTTAAATGATGAGATATAGCAAGAATAAAGGATAGGAAGTAGGTGTAGTATGAGAGAGAATATTACAACAATAACAATGCTCAGGAATAAAGTGAAGTGGGCTAGGTTCAGGGAGGGTTGCTGTGTAGTATGTACAATTGTATGGGACAACAATTCTTTACAATAGTACTGGAACAACAATAATATGACAAGAAATATATGATTTGGATAACCAGAGCAGAAAGTACCCAATCAAGAGTAGTGTGTTATTGGTACATGAGTGAAGTGAAAGAAGGAAAATTAAAATACAATAAAGAAAGAATAAGGAAAACCAGTCAAACAATGCAGTTAAGCAGGGAAATAAAATGAGGAAAACTAAACATAAGAGAAATTAAATAAATAGTAATAAAGTAAAAATAATGAAAAAATAATATTACACATAAACAATAAAATGCCAGCTCTATGGGTTAGCAGAGTGACATTTGTCTCAGTTTCTCAATTTATGGTGTTAACCTTGTGCTCCCCATTTGGATCTGTCTCTGGACCATTAGTAACTTTACATCTTATTGTCTCATTGGGGGGAAGAAAAAAAAGGAAAAAAGAGAGAGAGGGGAATAAAAAAGAAAAAAAAGCCTCCAGTTGACTTTAAAGCTGTTCAGTGAGTTCTGCTGGTCTTCCTAGATGGCATAGAAGAGGGGGCCTAGGCTTCACTTTTCTGCATTTGTATGGTTTTGAGAGGATGGGGACCAGGTCTGGGCTGCAGTATTCACAGTTTCCCCTCCTCTGGCCCAGGTCTTCCTTGAGCTGCCAGGCTCTAATCAGCCACTCAGCCTCGGGGCATGCAGCATGGGACAAGCTCGGGTGTGCAGTTCCACTTAGCCACTCAGTCTCTGGGCACACAGCATGGGAATAAAATATATATATATTTTTTAAAAGAAAATCCCCTACCAAAAAAAAATGAAGTGAAAGAAAACTGCATTCACAGTACTGCAACCTGAATCAACATTTTTAAGCTTATATTTGCAGATTTTTTAATTTTCACTTGAGGATATGCATATTGATTTTGGAGAGAGAAGAAGGGAGAGAGAGAGAAGACAAACACTTATATGAGAGAGAAACATCGATTGGTTGCCTCCCACATGCACCCTGACCAAGGATGGAACCCATAGCTTAGGTACGTGTCCTGACCCAAATCTAACCCACAACTTTTTGGTGGAAGGGACGACACTCCAATGAACTGAGGCGCCTGTACAGAGCCCAGATATTTTTTGAGAGCCACATCACATCAAAATCTAAACACTTATGACACAAGAATGAAATGAAATGAAAGCAACCAAAAGACGCAGATTTTTAAAACAATGGTTATAAAGATGCTCAAGGAAGTAAGGGAAGAATGCATAATCCAAATGAGAACTTAAGAAAGCATTAAAAAGGACATAGAAACCATAAAAAAGAACCATCCAGAAATGAAGAATACAATATCTATAATGAAGTGTACTCTAGAAGGAATCCACAGAAGGTTAGATGAAGTAGAGGATTGAATCAGTGATTTAAAGGACAAGATAACACTAAGCACCCAAGCAGAGCACATAAAAGAATTTTAAAAAATTAGGAAAGTCTAAGGGACCTCTGGGATAATATCAAGCATAGCAACATCTGTATCATCATAGGGGTGCCAGAAGAAGAGGCTGAACCAGGGATAAAGAATTTGTCTGAAGAAATAATGTCTAAAACTTCCCTAACCAAGTGAAGGAAAAATTCATACAAGTTCAGAAAGCACAGAGTCCCAGTGTAGATGAACCCAAAGAGGCCCACACCAAGACACATCATAATCAAAACAGAAAAGGTTAAAAACAAAGAGACAATCTTAAAAGCAGCAAAAGAGAAACACTTATTTACCTACAAGGGAGTTCCCCTTAGGCTGTCAACTGATTTCTCCACAGAAAGACTTCATGCCAGAAAGAATTAGCATAAAATATCAAAGTGATGAAAAAACAAGGACCTACAAGTCAACATAATAGGAGGACCTAAAGAAATAAAGAAAATCTTGGTGGACATTAAGGGAAAGATGGACAACAATACAGTCATAGTAGAAGATGTTAACACCCCATCAACATCAAAGAACATATTCTCCAGACAAAGAAATCAGTAAATAATAGTGCCTTATGACACACTGGATCAGATTACTTTAATTGATGTTTAAAAACACTTCATCCCAAAGCAGCAAAATATACATCTTCTGCAGTACACATGAAACATTCTTAGAGATAGACCACATGTTAGGACACAAAACAAGCCTTAATAAATTCAAGAAGGCTGATATCATATCAAGCATCTTCTCAGACCACAATGGTATGAAACTAGAAATCAACTACAATAAAAAACCCCTCAAAAACAGCCAAACATGTGGAGGTTAAATCACATGTTATTAAACAATGAATAGGTAAACAATGAGATCAAGGAAGAAATCAAAAGTTACTTTGAGACAAATGAAAGTAAACACCTAACAAATCAAAACCTATGGGACATGGCAAAAGTAATAATGAGAGAGAAGTTCATAACATTACAAGCCTACCCCATGACTGAAGAAAAATCTCATGTAAACAATCTAACCTTACACCTAAAAGAACTAGAAAAAAACAACAAAGAATGCCCAGAGTAAGTAGAAGGAAGTAATAATAAAGACTAGAGTGGAAATAATTGACATAAAGACTAAAAAAAAAACGCTAAAAAAAGATCAATGAAACCAAGAGCTGGTTCTGTGAAAAGATAAAGATTGATGAGTATTTAACCAGAAACATCAAGAAAAAAGAGGACCAAATAAATAAAATCAGAAATGAAAGAGCATCCCTGGCTGGTGCAGCTCAGTGGATTGAGCACTGGCCTGAGAACCAAAGGGTCACCAGTTCAGTTCCCAGTCAGGGCACATGCCTGTGTTGCAGTTCAGGTCCCCAGTAGGGGGTAAATGAGAGGCAACCACGCACTGATGTTTCTCTCCCTCTCTTTTTCCCTCCCTTCCCCTCTGTCTAAAAATAATAAATAAATAAAATCTTTTAAAAAAAGAAATGAAAGAGAACAACTGACACTACGGAAATAAAAAAATATATAAGAAAATACTATGAACAACTATGTCAACAATTGGAAAACTTGGACAAAATGGGTAAATTCCTAGGAACATAAATCTTCCAATCAGGAAGAATTTAAAAACCTGAGGAAAAAGGGCTCATAGACATGGACAATAGTGTGGTGATTGCTGGGGACAGAAGGGTATAAGGGGACTAAATGGTAATAAAAAAATACAAAATAAAGATTAAATTAAAAAAAAAACACCTGAATACACTGTTTGCAAGTAATGAAATTGAAGCAGTAATCAAAAAACTCCCAGCAAAGACCTGGAACAGATGGCTTCACAAAATTTTACTGAACATTCAAAGAAGAATTAACACCTGTCCTCAAACTAAGCCAAAAAAATTCAAGAGGAGGGAAAACTTCCAAGATCTTTTTAGGAGGCCAGCATTATCTTAAGTCCAAAACCAGATAAATATATTACAAAGAAAGAAATTATAGGCCGATATCGCTGATGAACATAGATACTAAAATCTTCAACAAAATATTAGCAAATTGGATCCAGTGATACATTTAGGAGATCATACACCATGATCAAGTGTGATTGCTTTCAAGGATGCAAGGTTGGTACAATATTTGCAAATCAAACGTGATATAATGGACTTCCTGTCAAGATGGCAGCACAGGTAGACATGGCTCACCATGTCACGCAACTACTACAAAATTACAAATAAAATAAAGAACAGCTATTGCTCAGAACGCATAGAAATTGAGTTTAATGGAAGTTTGACAACTACGGATTTAAAGAAACCACATCCATCCAAACTGAGCCAGCAGATTGGTGCTGTATCTAAAATTTCATCAATGTGGTAAACAACATTTGACTTGCCATGAAGATCCCTAGAGACTCCACCCCACCCAATTTATGAGCCCACCCATGCTGCTTTTCCATATGAATGATCTTGGCTCTTGCTTCGCAACTTCCTAAATCCTCTCAAATAAGCAGCAGCTGGCCTTCGCCAGCTCCAGGCCAGGAACTAGCAGCCTAGATCCACAGCTTGGCTTCCCCTGGAAATCTCCAAGCCCAGAACAAGTAGCAGCCATTTCAATTGCTTTATAACTCAGGCAAGGGGACACTGGGAAAAATACAGGTGGGGACTGATCTTGGCCTGCACCACCTGGGAAACCCCAGGGGCCAGCACACCCAGTGGACAGCTACAGACCAGTTAGAGCACCACCATTCTGACCCTGTACAGCTGATCTTCCACAGAGGGTGGAGGTTGGTGGTAAATGGTCATAGCCAATCCTTGCAGCTAACTAGCTTAGGTAAATCCCTCCCATTGATCAACTAAGGCTCAACTACAAGAAAAGGGTGTGCTCAGCCCACACAAAGGGTACACTTTGAGTAGCCAAGTTAGGTGATAGGGGCAACTGAGCCACTAGACCTTTACAGGACACCTACTACATTAGGCCACACCACCAAAACACAGAATCAAAGCAGCTCTACCAAATACATAGAAACAAACACGGGGATGCTGCCAAAGTGAGGAGACAAAGAAACATGGCCCAAATCAAAGAACAGATTGAAACTCCAGAAAAAGAGCTAAATGGAATGGAGATAAGCAATCTATCAGATGCAGAGTTCAAAATACTCCTTATAACGATACTCAAGTAACAGGCATAAGACAGACTATTGATGCATGGAACTAAACTTTTAGACCTTGGTCTCAGAGGGAATTTTATGAATTTGACTCCGAAGGCAAGGAAAGTAAAAGCAAAAATAAATAAATGGGACTACGTCAAACTTAAAAAAGCTTCTACACAGCAAAAGAAACCAACAAAGCAAAAGGCAAAAAACCTAATGGGAGAATTTGTTTGCAAACAGCATCTCTGACAAGGGGTTCATATCCAAACTGTACAATATAAAGAACCCACACAACTCACCCCAAAGAAACAATCCATTTAAAAAATGGGCACAGGATGTGAACAGACACTTCTCCCAAGAAGTCATGTGAATGTCAACAGATACACAAATGATCAACTTCACTAGCTATTAGGGAAATATAAATCAAAACTACAATGCCTGTTAGAATGGCTATTATCAACAAGACAAGTAACAAGTGTTCAAGAAGTTGTGGAGAAAAAGGAACCCCCACTCACTGGTGGTGGAATGTAAACTGGTATAGCCACTATGGAAAATAGTATGGAGGCTCCTCAAAAAATTAGGAATAAAATTACCATATAATTCAGCAAGCCCTCTTCTGAACAACTTGAAAACATTTACTCATAAAGATATATGCATCCCTAAGGTCATTGCAACATATTCATGGTGGCCAAGGCATGGAAATAACCAAAGTATCTTTTGATAAACAGTTAAAGGACATATGATATACAATGAAATACTACTGAGCACTAAGAGAAGATGAAATACTGCCATTTGTAACAACATGGGTAGATCTTGAGAATATCATACTAAGTGAAATAAGTAAAGAATCATATTATTTCTCTCATATGTGGGATACAAAACTGGAAGCAGCAGAGTGATCAAATAAGAAAAAGCAAAAAAACAAAAACTCATAGACGCAGATAACAATATGGTGATTACCAGAGGGAAAAGGTTTGAGGGGAGGTAGGTAGTAAAGGGTAGAGGAGGTTAATATATGGTGACAGATGTAGATTTTATCTTAGGTGGTTCACACAATGCAGTTTACAGATGATGTATTATGAAATTGTATACATGAAACCTATATAATTTTATTAACCAATGTCACCTCAATAAATTTAATTACAAAATTTAAGCAAAGAGTATGAATGAAATATGTCATATCCAGCAAAACTGTCCTGCAAGTACCCAAGCTAAAAAAAAAAGTTGTAAATATCCAATAACTGAGGAATTAATGTACTTGAAAGTCTTTTCTCAGAAATTTACTAGAGATGAACTTCTTTTAATCAAAAATTATGAGTAAAATAGAGAGTTCTGGCCAAGATGGAGGTGTAGGTAGAAACCCTTCTCTTCCTCATACAACCAAAAGCAGGATCTAAAATCAATAAAAAACAAGAAGTGCCAGAAAATCAAACTGCATGGAACTCCAACAACCAAGGAATTAAAGAAAGTCAACAAGAACAACCAGACTGGTAAGAACCTGCTGTGAGGCAGCAGACAGTGTGGGTGAGGCTGTCTGAAGGCAAAACTGAGACTTGGAGTTGACTGTGGACTAGGTGGTTGCTGCAGTGAGAGAAACTCCCAGTCTCACACAAGAGTTCTTGTTGAAAAGTGGGCTAGAGATGAGCAGGTGAGCTGCATTGTTCCCTCTCTGTCTCCTTCCCCACAGACAGCGCAGCGGGGCAGCAAGGAGTGTTGCCCTACCCTGGTGAATACCTAAGGTCCTGCCCCCCTACAACTTAACAGGTGCACCAAGATAAAGAAATATGGCCCAAATGAAAGAGCAGAGAAAACTTCATAAAAAGAGCTAAGTGATGAGAAGATAGCCAACCTATCTGATAGAGAATTGAAAGCCCTGGTAATCAAAATGCTCACAGAACTGATTGAGGTCAAAAAATGAAAAAACAAATGAAGGGTACCAAAAATAAAATTAAGCAAAATATTCAGGGAACCAACAGTGACAGGAAGGAAACCAAGACTCAAAGTAATGATTTGGAACAAAAGGGAAAAATGAACATCCAACTGGGACAGACTGAAAAAACCAGAATTCAAACAACTGGAGGGAGACTTATGAACCTCTGAGACAGCCTGAAATGTTCCAATAGCCAAATTATAGGGGTTCCAGAATAGCAAGAAATTGAAACTTATTTGAACATAATGAAGGAAAACTTCCCCAATCTAGCGAAGGAAATAGACTTCCAGAAGAAGCCCAGAGAGGCCCAAAGAAGTGGGATCCAAAGAGGAACACACCAAGGCACATGATCATTAAGTTACCCAAGATTAAAAATAAAAGAAGAATCCTAAAAGCAGCAAGAGAAAAGGAGACAGTTACCTACAGAGGAGCTCCCATAAGACTATCAGCTGATTTCTCAAAAGAAACCTTGCAGGCAAGAAGGGGCTGGAAAGAAGTATTTGAAATCATGAAAGGCAAGGACCTATATCCAAGATTAATCTATACAGAAAAGCTTTCATTTAGAATGGAAGGGCAGATAAAGTGTTTCCCAGATAAGGTCAATGTCAGGAGCCAACCAAAAGCCAACCCTTGACACAGTCAGGACAGACGAAATGCATCTGCACAGCAGAGGTGACTGTGGCCAGATATCCTGTCTATCTCTTCCTGTATACCTGTCTCTGCTAGCAATAGGTGGTGGGATTTTTGGACACCTGTGCCTTATAACAAAAAATCCGCATGATGCCTCTGATTCTGCAAGAAATGACTTGCTGACCACAGAACAGAAATCCCTAACAACCCTAATGCTGCCTACTTCCCCTACCTGGGAACTTAAGGACAAAATTAAACTATGGGCAGACCAGCTGCCAGAATGCTGAAGGAAGCTGTTGCTAGGAATGTCCCTAAGGAGTCACCACTTAAAAGCTCAAGATTTATTAGAGCCACTACCCCTCCCACACCCTGGACAGGAATTTTTATTGATGGAACCAGGTGGGTAAAGAAGGAAGGAATTTTAATAAATATAATAATCTAAATATATAGAAACAAATACAAAACATTGCCCCTCAAGATGTATGTCAATAGACCTAGGCAAAAGACCATTTATCTAACTTAGTCAACCTAACCTCAACAAACAATAGCTGACTTTTAAATCACCCCTTGCACCCTTTTAGTTTAGACCAATCTATAGAACCTTAGTAGACATTTAGTTATTAATTGGCACCTGAAAGTCTGTGCCTGAATAGCTTTGTAGACTATCTAATTGATAAACTTCTTGGTCAAAGTAACCTTTGTTTAACATGATTGATCTATAAAACCTTCTGAACTTTTCGAAGTTATTTCTTTGGTAACCTTTTCTGTTTTAATAATCACACTATGCACCTGCTCCATTGAGTGTTGTATAATCTTCCCTATAAAAATAAAGATTGATTCTTCTCAGGGAGTCAGTCAGGCCCAGAGAGCCTGACTGTCCTCCAGCACCCCACTTGGTGTCAGTTTCCTTTGCTGAGCCATTCCTCCTTCAGGGACCCTGAGACCTGCCAAGGCTGGACCCCGGCAGGTCAAGTTAAAGGAGTTCATCATCACCAAGCCATTATTATAGGAAATGTTAAAGAGACTTATCTAAGAAAAAGAAGATCAAAAGTACGAGCAATAAAATGACAACAAACTCACAACTATCAGCAAATGAACCTAAATAAAAAGAAAAACAATGAAAACAAAAACTAAGCAAACAACTAGAAAAGAAACAGAATCACAAAAATAGACATCACATGGAGGGTTTCCAGTGGGGAATGGGAGATGAGGAATAGGGGGGAAAGGTACAGAGAAGAAGCATAATTGGTAGGCATAAAATAGATGGGGAGAAATAAAAAATGGTATAGGAAACAGAGAACTCAAAGAACTTACATGTACAACCCATGGACATGAACAAAGGGGGGGAATGCTGGAGGGTTGTGGGGTGCAGGGTGGAGGGCGGATAAAGGGGGGAAATTGGGAAAACTGTAATAGTATAATAAATAAAAAATACTTTAAAACTACGGGTAAAATTGAGTGAAAAAATTTATTGTAAGCACAGGATATACTTAATTAACCAATATCTAAAACTAACATAAGAATGGGAACAGTAAAAAATTATTTATAAAGTTTAAATTTTCCACAAAAGTAGAAATAGTGAGAAAAAATTAATGGAAGAAGAAAGAGGGAAGAGAGAATAAAATAAATACATTGATTATAACTTAGTTAATAAGTAGAAATCAAAAGATATCTTTCAAAGATGGAAAATAAAAGAGCACAAGGTTAAGTAAGGAAAAGACAGATCAAGGACATAATAAAAATTGTTAATATAAAGTTAAACAATACAACAAAAAACAAAAGCCTTCTGAAGGACCAAAAAGTACACACTGACACAACCACAACTCCATACAAACTAAAAAAATAAAACAGACCATACATAAACTATAAATATAATAAAATAATAAGACATTTGAGACCAAATATAAAAGTAATTCTAGTAAAAATCAATGTGATTATGTTACCTATTTTTTAAAATTTCATGTTGGTTCACAAAGCAAAACAAACTCTATACTTTATGAAAACTGTATACCTAAAACAAAGTAATTCAAAAGTTAGTTAAAAAGCATGGGAAATATATATAAAGCAAATGAAAATAGTAAGATATCAAGGATTATAGACTTGTTATGAGGCAAGGAAAATTCAAGGTGAATATCCATGTGTAGTGGTTAAAAATCAAGAGGGGTATCTCAGCTTCCAAGGCCCCCCCAACAGTGTGAGGTATCCCAGCATATATCAGGCCACACTGCCAGAATTCCAGTGACAGGAAGTCAAGTCCCTATAACTTCTTGCTGTGAAAATCAGCAGAGATTGTTGCTGAAATAGAGGACTGATGAAGTCTAAGGCACTCACTCTGAGCTCCAGTGCTGGGATAGCACCTCAAAAGGCCCCAGGGACACACAGGGAAGAACTAAATTGTCTGGCTTTGGGGTGAGGGCTGGAGGTGCAGCTTTCGCCCAAACAAGCTGTGACAGAAGACATTGTTCCTTTGTTGAGCCTTCTCCCTGCAGGTGCAAGCTGATGCCATATCTAAGTCTCCATCTATCTAGCTAAGACTGTTCCTCCTGTCCTGGTGATTTTGAGACCTGCTCCCCCTAACTGTAAGACACTTCCAGTGGTCATTCCATACAAACAAACAGTCTTGGCTCATGCTACCAATTTTCTTGAAATCTCTCAAACATCCACAGACTTGAAACAAGCAGAATCTGGCCTCTGCATGTCCTATACCTTTTGCAAAGGAGCCCTAGGCACAGCACTGGGGGCAGCCAGACTCAATTTGCAGGTTGGCTTCTCTATGGCACCTCCAAGTCCAGTACAAGTACCAGCCATATGTATATCACTTTGTAGCTCATGCCAGGTGGCCCCAGGCAGGGCACAGGTGGTGGTTGACCCTGGCGTATAGCTCTCAAGAGGCTCCAGAACCAGCACACCTGGCGATCAGATTCAGACAATACCTAAGCACCACCCAGCCATTTCCATAATCAATGCAAACTTAGCCAACACCAGAACCTCACAGAAGCCAATTCCACCCCATGGGATTGAACTGTACTGTGCATTATATCTGCACAGTTGCTCCTCCACTGTTGTTACAGCTGAGTCTCAGCTGATCAGCCTGGGAGTGAATTACTCCCACTGACGTGACAACAGCAATCAAGGTTCAACTAGAAAAGAAAGGTGCACACACCCACATGAGAAACAAACTGAAGTGACCAGCTCAGGTGTCCAAGGAGGTTGTGCTGCTGGGTCCTACAGTAAACCTAATACATAAAGCCACCCTACCAAAACTAAGAGATATAGAAGATCTACTTAATACATAGAAATAAACACAGAGAGGGAACCAAAATTGGGAGGCAAAGAAACATGTCCCAAATGAAAGAACAGGAGTAATCTTCAGAAAAAAGAACTAAATGAAATGGAGGCAAGTAAAATACCAGATATAGAGTCCAAGACAATGTTTACAAAGATGCTCAAGGAACTTAGTGAGAACTTCAACAGCATAAACAGAAAATGTAGAAACCATTCAAAAGAACCAGTCAGAAATAAATAATACAATACCTAAAATGAAGAATACACTAAAATGAATCAACAGATTAAATTAAGCAAAGGATCAAAACAGTGATTTGTGAGACAAGGTAGCAAAAATAGCCAATCAGAGCAGCATAAAGAAAAAAATTTTAATGTGGATAGTTTAAGGGACTTCTGGGACAACATCAAGTGTACCAACATCTGCATAATAGGGATACCAGAAGGAGAACAGAGAGAATAAGATTGGAGAACCTCTTTGAAAAAATAGTGACTGAAAACTTCCCTAATATGGTGAAGGAAAATGACACATAAGTCAATGAAGGGAAGAAAATCCCAAATAAGATGAACCCAAACCACAACACATAATTAAAATGGCAAAGGTTAAAGACAAAGAGAGACTCTTAAAAGCAGCAAGAGAAAAGCAGTTAATTACCTACAAGAAAGCTCCCATAACTCTGTCAGCTGATTTCTCAAAGAAACTTTTCAGGTCAGAAGGGACTGGCATAAAATATTCCAAGTAATGAGAAGCCAAGATTACTCTACCCAGAAAAGCTATCATTTGGAAATGATGGACAGATAAAGAGCTTCCCAGACAAGAAAAAGCTAAAGAAGTTCATCACCACTAAACTAGTATTATAAGACATTTTGAAGGGTCTCCTTTAAAAAGTAGAAAAATAGCAAAAATATCAACAATAAAATGGCAATAAAGACATATCTATTAACAATCACTTTGAATGTAAATTGATTAAATGCTCCAATCAAAAGATATAGGGTGGCTGAATGAATAAGAAAACAAGGCCCTTATATATACTGTTACCAAGAGACTTTAGATCAAAAGATACACACTAACTAAAAGTAAAGAAGTGGAAAAGATATTTCATTAAAATGGAAACAAACAAACAAACAAACAAAAAAAGCTGGGGTAGCAATACTTATACCAAACAAAATAGACTTCAAAAAAAAAAAAGGCTGTAACAACAAACAAAAAAAGACGCAACAATTCTACTTCAGGGTATTTATCTGAAGAAACTCTAAACATTAAAATTGAAGACATATGCACCCATATGTTCACTGCAGCATTGTTTACAATAGCCAAGATATGAGAGCAACTTAAATGTTCATCTACAGATGAGTGGATAACAAAGAAGTGGTGCATGTATACAATGGAATATGACTCAGTAATAAAAAATGAAGTTGTGATATCTGAAACAAAATAAATGGACCTAGAGAGTATTGTGTGTAGTGAAATAAGTAATAGAAAGACAAATGCCATATGATTTCACTCATACGTGGAATCTAAAAAACAAAATGAATGGAAAAGTAGACTAGAAACTGACTCACAGATACAGGGAACATTTTGACAGCCACAGATAGGAAGGTGATTACAATGATGGGTGAAAAATGTGAAGGGATTAAAAATGTGAAGGGACAGATTGGTATTTATAGAATAGTTGTGGGGATGCAACATACAACATAAGGAATATAATCAATAATATTATAACTATGTATGGTGTAAGATGGGTACTAGATTTATCAGGGTGATCACTTTATAAATTATATTAAAAAAAATGTCTAGTCACTCAGTTATACACCTGAAACTAGTAGAATATTGTTTTCAACTAACTGAAAAAAAATTTCACAGGAGGGCACAGAGCTAGGGTTTCTTTCAAAACTGTCACATACCAGCGGGGAACCTTGGTCAAATCTGGTCATTTCTGTGAACCTCAGTATGATCACCAATAAAATGGGGATAATTCTTTATAAAATTTTCTTGAGACAGTACATAATAAATACTCAAAGAAAAGGGTACAAGTAAAGAGATGCTGTGATTATCAATGCAGTTTAGATAGTTAATGCATGCATAGCAGCAATTACACTAATAATTTCCTTATTCTTTGGACTGTATTTTTTTCAGACCCTGAGAGTTAATCTAAAATCAGAGGTAAGTTCAAAATTACCAGAACAAACCTAGAAAGTTATAGTCTGCATTTAAGAGGACAATTAACCAGGACAGACAGTCCTTGATCATATCTTCAACAGCCCCAACCCCATGAGACACAAACATGCACATGCATGCATGTGTACACAAACATGCACATACACACATGCATGCAAAAAAATTAACACTGAAAGTCAAAGATGAAACACTTTATAACATCTAGAATTAGCAATATAATTAAAATATAAATTAATTAACATTTGTGTACCAAATCACACAACCACATTCTTAAAGTAAAAATTATGGGAGATGAAAAGTACACAGAAACCCACTAATGATTGACTTTCACATAGCACTATTTTCATTCTAAGAGAGATCAAGCTGACACAACATAAGGAAATGTAGGACCTAAACAACCAATCAATAAAGTCAGTCTTACAGATCTATGAAACTTTGCTATGTGGTAATGAATGAACAATCTTCTATAATATACATAGGATATTCATGAAAAGTGATATTAGATAAAAACAATCACATTTATTAAGTAGAAATATAAATAATATTCTCTGATTTTCATCCAATAAAACTAGAAATTAAAAACAATGAAAAACAGCCCTTGTACATGACTCAGTTGGTTGTAGCATCATCCCATACACCAAAAGGTTGCAAGTTCAATCCTTGAACTTCCATATGTGCCCTTGAATAGTCAGGGCACATATGGAAGGCAACTATTTGATGCTTTTCTCTCTGCATCCTACTTTCTCTCTCCCTTCTCTCTCTAAAATCAATAAACATATCCTCAGGTGAGGATAAAACAAAACAATGAAAGATCAAAAAGCCTCCCTCACCAAAACTTTTTAAAATTCCATTAAACAACTCTTGGATAAAGGGGAAAATATCAACTCAAACTGCAAATTTTCTTTAAAAATAGTGAAAATACTGCAAATTCATATGATATGCTTTCTGTTATGTTGCACTGAGAAGAATATATGATCTTATGTAATATTCCTGCCAAAAATGTTTAACCTGCTTCTAATCATGATGAAACAATCAGACAAATTCAAATTGAGGACATTCTACAAAAATTGTTTTGTAGAACACTCTTCAAAAATATGTGACACAAGTAGGCCTCTTTGGAGGAAACTGTACTTGAACGACAATAAAAAAATCTGACACAAGTTTCAAAAAAGACTAAAAAACAGTTTTGTTAAAAAAAAGAGAGAGAGACCAAAAAACATTACAACTAAATGCAATGCATAATTTTTGACTGGAATCCAACTTAGAAACAACAAAAATTAAGAAACAAAACAAAACATTGTCAAGTACATTATTGAGACAAGGAGAAATATAAATACAGATAACATAATATATATCAACAAAAGTTATGTATATGATAACTGTATAGTGGAGAAGCTATGTAGGAGAAGGCCCTTGTTCTTAGAAAATATATACCAAAAAAAGTATTTAGGGCAAAATATTATGTTATCTGCAACAACTCCCAAATGGGTCAGGTAGAAAAATAGGAAGAAAAAGCAAATGTGAAAAAATATTTACTGGGGAATCTAGGTAAAGTGAACATGGATGTTATAAATGATATAATTATTATGTGCATAATAGTATTTATTATATAAATAATAATATTGGCATTAAAACAATTGGAGGGTTTTGAAATAAGTGTAAAATTAAAATGCATGACAAAAGAGGTATTTGGATGTAAAAATGGAGTTAATGTTCTAACATTCTGGCATTAACAGGCAAGTGGTAAAAATAATTTTTATTACACTATGATGAGTCAAGGAATGCACATTATAGTCTCTAGGGTAACCACTTGAATAAAATAAACAATACAAAAATTCACAACTAACAAAACAATTTAAGACTAAAACTGAATAATGAAAAATACACTAATCCAAAAAAGGAGAAAAAAACATAAAACAGGTGGTTGCATAGAAAACAAAGAATAAGATGACAAAAATTCAAATGTGTTAGTAATTACAGTAAATGTAAATGGAATAAAAGGCTTAGGCTTGTCAGTTTAGATTAAAAAATAATAAAACTACCATATGCTGATTATAAGAGTTAAAACTTAAATATAGGAACATAGATTGAAAGTAATAGGATGGAAAAGACATACAAGAGAAATATAAAAAAGAAAGAGAATAGCTATACTAGTAATAGGCAAAGTAGGTTTTAAGACAAATACATTACTAGAAATAAAGAAAAACATTTTATAATAATAAAGACATTAAACTACCAGGAAGATATTACTCTTTAGATATCACACAAATATTCACTATGTCAAGTCACAGAGTTTCAAAATATGTAAAAAAAAATAAACATCTAAAGGAGAAATATACAGACATAAAACCAAAGAGGAAGATTTTTAATAAACCTCTCTCAATAACTAATAGAAAACAGACCAAAAAAATCAGAAAGAATACAGATGATCTGAACATAATTAACAAATCTGCTCTAATTAACATATATAGGACACAATATGTAGTGACAGACTACACAGTCTTTTACAAGTGCACAAGTGGCATTGGCCAGTATGCTTATTCACAACTCTCAACTAACTTCAAAGACTTGAAATCATTTAGACTATGTTCTCTGACCACAGTGAAATTAAAGTATAAATAATAACAAAAGTTATACAATATTTCATATGTTTGTAAACTAAGGAGCCCACTTCTAAATAAACCATGAGTCAAAGTGATACACAGATTTAATGTAATCCTAACCAAAATCCCAATAGCATTTTTTGCAGAAATAGAATAATCCATCCTAACATTCATAAGGAATCTCAAGGTACCCCAAATAGCCAAAACAATCTTGAAAAAGAGCAAAGCTGTATAGGTCTCACATATCCTGATTTTAAAACTTATTACAAAGCTACAGTAATCAAAACTGTGTGACAACAGCATAAAGACAGATATATCTACCAACAGAACAGAATAGAGAGCCCATAAATAACCCCTCACATATATGGTCAAATGACTATCAACAAGGTGCCAAGACTACTCAATGGGAAAAAAGACAGTTTCTTTAACAAAAGCACTTGGGAAAATAGGATATGCCTATACAAAGAGTGAAATTGGACCCTTACTTACACTCAAAACAAAAATTAACTTAAAATGTATCAAAGAGCTAAATGTAAAACTATAAAACTCTTAGAAGAAAACAGAAGGAAAAGCTTCATGAAATTAGATTCACCAATAATTTCTTGGATAGGATACCAAATATATGGGCAGCAAAAGTAAAAATAAATTATACTACATTAAAATTCAAAAGTTTTGTGCATCAAAAGACACTACCATCAGAGTAAAAAAACAACCTACAAAATAGGAAAAAAAGTTTGCAAATCATATATCTCATAGGAAGTTAATACACAGAATATATAAAGAACTCTTAAACCTCAACAATAAAAACACATAACCCAATTCAAAAATGGGCAAAAGACTCAAACAGACATTTCTCCAAAGAAGATATTCAAATAGCCAACTAGAATATGAAAAGATGAGCAACATCACTAATCATTAGAAAAATGCAAATCATCCTAAGAATCCTAAAACACCAATCTAAAAGAACCTTTGCACCCCAATGTTCATAGCAGCACAATTTACAATAGCCAAGTGCTGGAAGCAACCTAGATGCCCATCAGTAAATGAATGGATCAAAAAACCATGGTACATTTTCACAATGGAATTCTATGCAGCAGAAAGAAAGAAGGACCTCCTACCCTTTGCAATATCATGGATGCAACTGGAAAGCATTATGCTAAGCGAAATAAGCCAGGCAGTGAAAGATAAATACCATATGATCTTGCCTTTAACAGGAATCTAAACAACAAAACAAAGAAACAAGCAAAATATAGTCAAAGACACTGAAATAGAGGACAGGCCAAAAGTGACCAGAGGTGAGAGAAGAGGGAGTTTCAGGGGGGAAAAGGGGAAGGGTTTACAGGAACAAAGTTAAAAGACACATGGACAAAAACTAGGGGGAGGGTGGTAATGGGAGAGAAGTTGGGAGGGAGGGGTGGGTGGGCTGGATTGGGAGTAAAGGAGAGAAAACTGTACTTGAACAATGATTAAAATAAAATTTAAAAAAAGAAAAATGCAAATCAAAACTATAAAATACAATGAGATATCAACTCACACTGATTAGGATGGCTACTAAAATAACAACAAAAAGAAGTGTTGGTGAGGATGCAGAGAAATTGGAATCCTTGTACACTATTGGTGGCATTGTAAGATGGTGCAACTGCTATGGAAAAAAGTATGTCAGTTCCTCAAAAAATTAAAAACAGAGTTACCAATATGGTCCTGAAGTTCTGAGTATAGAACCAAAAATAATGGTCTCCTTCGGGGTCCGGCCAAGATGGAGGCATAGGTGTATGCACCGTACCTCCACGCACAACCAAGATAAGAACAACAACAATTTAGAAGCAGAATAACATCCAGAACTGACAGAAAATTGATATAAATGGAAGTCGGACAACCAAGAAGTTGAAATAGACCTGTTCATCCAGACCGGTAGGAGGGGCGGAGTGGGGCAGCTGGGCGTGGGTTGCAGTGCGGAGAGCAGAGTTGCAACCAGGTGCATAAAGCATCCCAGGGTATGTAAGGCATCTGGGGAGTGCAAGACTGCAGTGGGTGGACCCTGAGTGCGCTTGCGGCAGCTGGCAGGCCCAGCAGAGGGGTGGCACCCGGCAGACCCAGGAGGCTGCGATTGTAAAGCAAGACAGTACGTGCAACTCAGGATCCCAGCACTGGGAAATATAGCCTTGGGACACTGATCATGGATGCCTGTGGAAGTTGAGGCACAGGGAGAGACACCCAGCCTCACAGGAGAGGTCCTTGGAGGGTCCCACGGCATGCACAAGCCCACACACATGGGAATTGGTACCAGAGGGGCCCAGTTTGCTTGGGGGAAGCAGCAGAAGGTACTGAGGTCCCACGGAGAACAGAGCAACTGTCCTTGTTCCCTCTCGACCCCACCCCCACATACAACCTCACAACCCAGAGACAGGGTGCCCCGCCCTGGTGAACACCTAAGGCTCCGCCCCCTACTGTAACAGGCGTGACCAGGTCAAAAAAAAGAAAAAAGAAAAAAAGAGAGAGAAAGAGATGGCTCAAACAGAACAAATCAAAGCCCCAGAACTCATTCTTTTAAGCGACCGAGAAATAGCCAACCTATCAGATGCACAGTTCAAAACACTGTTGATCAGGAAGCTCACAGAATTGGTTGATTTTGGTCACAAATTAGATGAACAAATGCAGGCTATGTATGATAAGAGAAATGAAGAAAAACGCACAGGGAACCAATAGTGATGGGAAGGAAACTGGGACTCAAAACAATAGAGTGGACCAGAAGGAAGAAAGAAACAACCAAACAGGAAAGAATGGAGAAATAAGAATTCAAAAAAATGAGGAGAAGCTTAGGAAACTCCAGGACATCTTTAAATGTTCCAACATCCGAATTATAGGGGTACCAGAAGGGGAAGAGGAAGAACAAGATATTGAAAACTTATTTGAAAACATAATGAAGGAGAACTTCCCCATTCTGGCAAAGGAAATAGACTTCCAGGAAGTCCAGGAAGCTCAGAGAGTCCCAAAGAAATTGGAACCAAAAAGGAACACACCAAGGCACATCGTAATTACATTACTCAAGGTAAAAATGAAGGAGAGAATCCTAGAAGCAGCAAGACACAAGGAGACAGTAACATACAAAGGAGTTCCCATCAGACTGTCAGCTGATTTCTCAAAAGAGACCTTACAGGCAAGAAGGGGCTGGAAAGAAGTATTCCAAGTCATGAAAGGCAAGGGCCTACATCCCAGATTGCTCTATCCAGCAAAGCTTTCATTTAGAATGGAAGGACAGATAAAGTGCTTCTCAGATAAGGCCAAGCTGAAGGAGTTCATCATCACCAAGCCCTTATTATATGAAATGTTAAAGGGACTTATCTGAGAAGATTAAAAAAAAACATGTATAGTAAAATGACAGAAAACTCACAACTATTAACAATCACACCTAAAACAAAACCAAAACAAACTATGCAAACAACTAGAACAGGAACAGAACCACAGAAATGGAGATCACATGGAGAGTTATCAACAGGGGAGTGGGAGGAGGAGAGAGGGGGAAAAGTTACAGAGAATAAGTAGCATAGATGGTAGGTAGAAAATAGACAGGGGAAGGGCAAGAATAGTATAGGAAATGTAGAAGCTGAAGAACTTATGACACATGAACTAAAGAGGGGGAATGTGAGTGGGAGGGGGTGGGCAGGGTGGAGTGGAGTGAAGGGGGGAAATGGGACAACTGTAATAGCATAATCAATAAAATATATTTAAAAAAAGAACCAAAAATACTGAATATGAGATCTCAAAGAAATATCTGTATACCCATGTTTATAGAATTATTCACAACAGATAAAGGCAGAATCAATACTAGTCTTCATCAATACATACATTGATAAATAAAATGTATATACACACAACATAATATTCAATCTTAAAAAAGTGTTAAAAGTGTGGCATATGCTACAACACAGATGAATCTTAGGGACATTGCTTAATGAAATAAATCAGTAACAAAAAACACTGTATGATTCCACCTGTATGAGGAATCTGGAGAGTAAAACTCATAGAAACAGACAGGCAAGATGGCAGAGGAGTAAATGGAGGCTACACTAAACCCCTCCCAGGACCAACCTGGAATTACAACTAAATTGTGGAGATATTACCTGGAACAAACAACTGAACAGTAGTGAGAGAGAAGTCTTATCACCTTGGACAGACAGAAGAATTAGCACTAACTGATTGGTAAGTAGTGCAGTAGAGACTTGAGAGGGCAGGCTGGGAGCCAAGAGGTGGCAGTGCTAAAGGGATAATAAAACAACTAGTTGGATCTGCCTGAGAAGTGTAGGATCTAAACTCTAAACTGGGATCCTCAGTCTAGAGCACCAGAGCCCCAAATGTACACAGATAACAACGAGCAGAGAAAATGGGGTAGGGCTGTTATCTGTCAGAGATGGCTTGCTGGAGATGCTAAGAGCCATTTAAAGTGCCAATGAACAAATTTTAATTTATAGCCACTTACCCTGGATTTTGGCAAAGGCAGAGCATAGTGGGCTGGAGACGCCTGAGGAGATACTAGGGACAGAAGCTTTAGGGAGAGAGCTGAGAGAGCAGAAGCTGGGATGCCTGTGCTGAGTCATCCCCCATATGGCACCAGCCATCCTATTCAGGCTGATGACTCCCCTCTGAGCAGCAGCAGCCTGAGGGTAAATAAAGCCCTGACCCCAAAAGAGACTCTGCCCCAGCTCTGTGGTACTTAAGCCTGAGTGCAGAGTGACTAGATAAACAACTGAAGGAGACAGCCAGACAGTAAATCCCTGTCAAAAAAGAGGTGCAAAAGTGGACTAGAGACACTTGAGGAGAGTCTGGGGATGGAAGCTTTGGGGAGAGAGCTGAGAGAGTAGATGATAGGACCCCAGTGCTGAGTCATCACCCCTATGGCAGCAGCCATCCTCCTCAGGAAGACCACTCCCCTCCAAGCAGCAGCAGCCTGAGGGGAAACAATAACCCCAACCCCAGAAATGATTTTGCCCCACCTATGGGGCTTAAGCCTGACTTCTGAGTGCAGAGTGACTAGATTAACAACTAAAGGAGACATCCACAGACAGTAGATCCCTGGCAGTTTCCAAGCAGGCTGCCTAAGGGCAGACAGGGTTAATATCTGACATCACTAGAGGTGGGTCCAGAAGGGAAAAACAATGGTAAATACTAGAGGCTATCAGGACGAAATCCACTGTGGTCTTCTCCATGATTAGCAATATGTTCTTTCTTGCATAGCTTTTCAACATTCACTTCTTGTCCATCAAGTTTGTACATATTAAGTTACTAGATTTTATACCACAATTTATTTCTCTCCTTTCTTATAATAGTCTTAATCTCTTTAAACCCTTATTAATACTGGTTCATTGCTGTTGATAGTGGGATTGAAGATGGGGGAACATATTTTTTAGATGGGGATTTGTTCCTTGGGCTTTGTGATTTTGTTCTGGCATCACCTGAAAAACATCATACAAGACGTGGTGGGTGGAGTGACCCTCAGTCAACCAGCTAGAGGGAAGAACCTACCAAAAAACAACCCAACAACAATCAAAACCCAATTACATCCAGAAAGCTAATATAAACAACATAAAGGGAATCCAAAGAGCTTCAAGTTAAGGAGATCAAGGAGACTGCACCACAGAATCTCACAGGTCTACCACTGGAGTACACATCACAAACTCAGGGAGATCAATTTAAGAAGCAGAGACTAACAAGAAGAGTCTCACAATAAGAAGACAAAGAAACAACCCTAAAATGAAAGGAAAGGAGGAATCCTCAGAAAGGATGCTAAATGAAGTAGAGGCCAGTCAACTATCAGATATTGAGTTCAAAAGAATGGTTATAAGGAAGTTCAGTGAGCTCACTGAGAATTACCAAAAACTACAGGGAAACTATGAGGTCCTGACTGCGAATTATACCAGCATGAAAAAGGATATAGTCACAACCAACAAGAGCCAAGAGGGAATGAAGAATGCAATTTCTGAACTGAAGAATGTAGTAGAAGGAATCAAAAGCAGGCTACATGAAGCAGAGGATCCAATTAGTGAGCTGGAGGACAAGGTAGAAAAAAAAAACCTCAGAAAGAGCAAGAAAAGGGAAAAAAGACTCAAAAAGAACAGAGAGGAGTTAAGGGAACTGTAAGAAAGCATGAAATGTAATAACATCTGTGTAATAGGGATACCAGAAGGAGAAGAGAGCAGCAAGATATAGAAATCCTGTTTGAAAAAGTAATGATGGAAAACTTCCCTAATTTGATGAGAGTAAAAGTCACAAAAGTCCAGGAAGCACAGAAGGTACCAACAAGAGGACCCCAAAAAGGCCCTTTCAAAGACACATCTTAGTTAAAATGGCAAAATTCTAAGACAAAGAATCTTAAAGGCAGCAAGGGAGAAACAGGAAGTAAAATACAAGGGAGCCTCAATAACACTAGCAGCTGAATTCTAAATGGAAACACTACAAGCCAGAAGGGAATGGCAAGAAATATTCCAAGTAATGAAAAGCAAAGGCCCACAACCAAGACTACTCTACCCAGCAAAGCTCTCAATTGAACTGGCGGACACAATAAGGACTTTTCCAGACAAAAGAAGGCTGAAAGAATACACAGCCACCAAATCAGCACCACATGATAAGCTAAAGGGATAGCTTTAAATAAAAGAAGAATAAGAGTGAGAGAGAGAACATATGTATGAAGTGAGTAAAATGGCAATGAATAAGTATCAATCAGTAATAACTTAAATGTAAATGGATTAAAAGCTCCAATCAAAAGACATAGAGTAGCTGAATGGATAAGAAAACATCACCCATACATATGTTGCCTACAAGAGACCCACTTCAAAACAAAAGACCTACATAGACTGAAAGTGAAGGATTGGGAAAAAAATATTCCAAGCAAATGGACAGGAAAAAAAATCAGGGGTAACAATACTTATATCAGACAACACAAACTTCAAAATAAAGGCCATAAAAAGATACACAGAAGGACACTTCCTAATCCTTAAGGAAGAATCCATCAGGAAGATATAAGTGTTGTAAACATATATGCATTCAACACAGGAGCACTGGAATATATAAGGAAAATCTTGGAGGACTTCAAGAAAGATATAGACAGCAAGACCCTTATATTAGGAGACTTTACCACCCCCCAGTAAAAAAAGGCACAGATCTTCCAAACAAAATATAGACAAGGATACTGAGGCATTGAACAATGCCCTAGATCAAACTGACTTAACAGATATATATAGAGAGAGAACCTATCATCTCAAGAAGCAAAATACACATTCTTTTCAAATGTACATCAAACATTTCCAAAGATAGACCACATGACAAGACACAAAACCAGCCTCAACAAAATCAAGAATATTGAAATCATATCAAGCATTTTCATAGACTACATGGACTGAAAGTAGAAACCAACCACGAGAAAAAAACTAAAAAACACTCAAATTCATGGCGAATGAATAGCATTGTAGTAAACAACGAATGGGTCAATAATGAGATCAAGGAAGAACTAAAAAAGTTTCTGGAAATAAATGAAAATGACCTCACAACAGTCCAAAACTTATGTGACATGGCAAAGGCAGTCCTGAGAGGGAAGTTCTTAGTGATACAGGCCTACCTAAAAAATATTTCAAACAAATGACCTAACCCTCATCTACAACAACTGGAGGAATAACAACAAACAAAGCTCTGAACAAGGAGAAGGAAAGAAATAACCAATTTTAGAGCAGAATTAAATGACACAGAGTCTAAAAGAACAATTCTAAGGATCTACAAATTCATGACTTGGTTCTTTGAAAAGATAAACAAAATTAACAAGGCTTTAAGCAGACTCATCAAGAAAAAAAGGAGAGATTACAACTGATACTACAGAAATATAAAGGTTGTAAGAAATTAATATTAACAACCATATGCCAAGAAATTTGGAAACCTGGGTGAAATGGACAATTTCTAGAAAACTATAATCTTCCAAAACTGAATGAAGAAGAAGTAGAAAGCCTGAATAGACCAAGAACAGCTGAAAAAATCAAAGCAGTAATCAAAAAACTCCTGGTACATAAAAGCCTTAGACTAGACACATTCATGGGAGAATTTTACACGACACTTAAGGAAGAGGTAACCGCCCCCCATCCTTCAGACTCTTCCAAAAAATCCAAGAAAAGGGAAGACTCACAGGCTGTTTTTATGAGGTCGGCACAGTCCTAATGCCAAAACAAGATAAAGACACAAAAAGAAAGAAAACTACAGGCCTATATACCTGATGAATATGGACACTGAAAATCTTCAATACTGGTAAACTGCATCCAGCAACATATTAAAAAGATCATACACCATGGTCAGGAGGGATTCATCCCAGGGATGCAAGGATGGTACCATATTCACAAATCAATATATGTAATACATCACATAAACAAAAGTAGAGACAACAAAAATAAATCCATTGCAGATAACAGACTTAAATATAAGACATGACACCATAAAAGTTATAGAGGAGAACATAGGCAGGAAAATTCAGATATATCATGCAGCAATATTTTCACTGATATATCACCTAGAGCAAGGAACATAAAGGAAAGAGTAAACAAATGGATCTCATCAAAATAAAAAGATTCTGCACAGCTAAAGAAAACATCAGCAAAATGGAAGGGGAATCAACCATATGGGAAAACATATTTGCCAATGATACCTCAGACAAGGGTCTGATCTCCAAAACATATAAAGAACTCATATGACTCCATACCAAGAATACAAACAATCCAATTAAAAAATAGGCAAAGGTCCAGAACAGACACTTCTTGAAGGAGAACATTTAGAGGACCCACAGACGTATGAAAGGATGCTCAGCATCACTAGCCATTAGAGAAATGCAAATTAAAACCACAACGAGATACCACTTTATACAGGTGAGAATGGCAACTATAAACAAATCAACAAACAACAAGTGTTGGAGAGGATGTGGAGAAAAGGGGACACTAGTGCACTCTTGGTGGGAATGCAGACTGGTGCAGCCACTGTGGAAAACAGTATGGAATTCCCTCAGAAAACTAAAGATGAAACTGCCTTTTGAGCTGGCAATTCCACTGTTGGGATAATACCCAAAGAACCTATGTATCCCAATGTTCATAGCTGCACAATATGCAATAGCCAAGTGCTAGAAGCAACTTAAGTGTCCATCAGTAAATCAGTGGATCAAAAAACTGTGGTAAATTTACACAATGGAATACTATGTAGCAGAAAGAAAGGAGGAACACTCCTATCCTTTGTGACAGCATGGATGGAACTGGAGAGCATTATTGTAAGTTAAATAA
The DNA here is from genome assembly GCA_004024845.1 of Tonatia bakeri. NCBI lineage: Eukaryota > Metazoa > Chordata > Mammalia > Chiroptera > Phyllostomidae > Tonatia > Tonatia bakeri. Next base: position 139,212 of record PVIA01003838.1, read on the forward strand.
GCCAGACAGTGAAAGGCAAATACTACACGATATCACCTATTAGTGGAACCTAATCAACAAAACAAACAAGCCAGCAAAATACAGTCATCCCTTGCTATATTGCGGTTCACTTATTGCGGCTTCACTGTATCGCGGGGTTTAGCCGCAATAAGTGAACCGCGATATAGCGAGGGACAACAGTATACTTCACTGGTGAGTACCCATACAGAATTTTATGTGTCGTTAAAATTACATAGGTTTAAGAGTGTAGAAAGTGTTTAAAAGCATATGAAGTGTTTATAAGAGTGTGGAAAAGGTTAATTTGAGAGTGGGAAAGGTTTATAGGAGTGTGGGAAGGGTTTTTAAAGCCTTAAAATATATATAAATTATAAAATAAACATAACTCTGCTACTTTGCAGATTTTCACCTATCTCCGGGGTCTCTGAAATGTAATTCCCATGATAGATGAGGGATCACTGTATAACCAGAAACATTGAAATAAAGAACAAACTGACAGTAACCAGAAGGGGGTCATGGGGGAAAGAAGGAGAAGGGCTGCCAAGGAACATGTATAAATGACTCATGGACAAAAAACAAAGGGGGTAAGAATGAGGGTAGAAGGTGAAAATCACTGGGATGGTGGAGAGAGGTGGGAGGGGGAAGGAGACAACTGTAATTGAACATAAAAAAAAATAAAAATAATTCAAAAATGTGTATTCTGCTGTTGTTAGGCAGCATAATCTATAAATATTAATTGGGACAAGGAAGTTGATAGTATTGTCCAAGGGTTTTTATGTCCTTTCTGACTGGTTACCTTTTCTATCCAGTTTTTGAGAGTGGAAGTATGAAAATCTAATATAAGCAAGACTTTGTTTAGTTATCTTTGTAGCCTTTGCTTCATGTATTCTGAAGTTCTGTTCTTAGGTACATAAACATTTGGGATTGTGGAGAAAAATTATCTTCACCATAGTAAACATCATTTTTTAAAAAGGTTTTATTTCTTTTTTCTCAAAGATTTTATTTATTTATTTTTAGAGAGGGAAAGGAGAGGGAGAGAGAGGGAGAGAGAAACATCAATGTGTGGTTGCTGGGGGACATGGCCTGCAACCTAGGCATGTGCCCTGACTGGGAATTGAACCTGCGATGACTGGTTCACAGCCCGCGCTCAATCCACTGAGCTACGCCAGCCAGGGCTAAAAAGGTTTTATTTCAAATGGATCATAAGTCTAAATGAGAAAGCAATAATCATAGAGCTCTTAAACAAAAACACAGGGCATGTCTTCAAGACTTCGTGGTAGGTGAAGACTTCATTAAAAGGCTATAAAATTGGCTCTGGCTGGTGTGGCTCTGTGGATTGAGCATCACCTGTGAATCAAAGGGTCACCAGTTTGATTTCCAGTCAGGGCACATGCCCGGGTTGTGGGCCACATCCCCAGTAGGGGTGTGGAAGAGGCAACCACACATTGATGTTTCTCTCCCTCTCTTTCTCCCTCCCTTACCCTCTGTCTAAAAATAAGTAAATAAAGTCTTAAAAAATGAAAATAAGTAAAAGGCTACAACATTGGTAATCATAAAAGGGAAACTGATCAAGTTAGCATGTACTATAATAAAGAATATTTATTAAAAGAATGAGGAGGTAAAAGAGCAGGCTGTGTATAAATCACATATATGACAAAGAACTGTTATCCATAGTAGGAAAATGCCTATAAAACTATAAGTAAAAGACAGACCCCTAATTTAAAAAAATGAGAAAAAGATTTAAACAGGCATTGACAAGTCAAGAATTATTTTAAATTCTGATGTACTTAAATACATGATATAAAAACAGTTGGCACAAAAGCCAATATTGTGATGGTCAACAAGCATATGAAAAACATAACATTATTCCTTATCAGAGAAATATAAATTAAAACCATTACACACCCACCAGAATGATTAAAATGAAAAGACTGACAATATCAAGTGTTAATGAGGATATGACACAAACTGGAATGCTCTTGTTGCTTGATAGGAGTGTTACCTGGTTCAGACACTTGACAAAATTGTTTGGCACATTAACTAAAGCTACATATACAGGGTCTGGCACAAATAATGTTCTTTTTATTACAAAATCATAAGAATGTAATTCTATAACATAACAATATCACACTCAAGCACACCATATGAAATTTTAAGTGAAATATTCAAATTAAAACTATAAATTATTACACCTATATTATTCCCCTACCAACCACACTCAAGCAGATGTTACTTCTGCCAGACCCTGTATATTCAATACCTACCTTGTGACTCTGCAAGACAATTCCTAGGTATATGCCCAAAAACGGAGTGTACATATCTACCAAAGACATGTATAAGAATATTCAAAACAGCTTTATTATTGAAAGCCAAAAACTAGAAACAACTCAAATGTCAAAAGGAGAAGAAACAAATTGATGTATAGTTGTACAGCAATAAAAAAGAATGAAGTGATACATACAGCAGCATGATGAGTCACAAAAGCATTGTGTCAAGCAAAAGAAACCAGAACAAATAAAAAAGGGATATAGAATATATGATTTCATTTATACTAAGTTCAAAAGGAAACAAAACTAATTTATGGTAACATATATGAACAGTAGTCTTTTCTGGGACTGGGGAAAGATGGGTATTAGCTGGGAAAGGTTATAAAGAATACTGGAGAGAAAGGTCCATTTTAATTTGGTTTGTACCTACACCAGTATATATTAGTGTAATATACATTATAAATATATTATAAAAATAAAACAAATATATAATGTGATATATACTGTAGATATGTAATAAAATCTCATCAAGCTGTATATTAAAGACTTATTAATTTTGTTATATATATAATATTTCAATAAAAATGAGGATAAGCTATTAACAGAGTGAAAAGCAATGTAATAAGAGGGATGATGTATGTGTATACAATATATATATGAGACAAAGGACTTATATCTAGAATATGTAAACACTTCTGCCCTGACCCTAATCGACCACCAGCTGTGGCTCAGCTGGTTGGGCACTGTCCCAAAATGCTAAAACTTGCCAGTTTGATTCCCAGTAAGGTCAAGTGCCTGGTTTGCATATTTGGTTAACAGTTTGGGCAGGTATGAGAGGCAATTGATCAATGTTTCTCTCTCAGATCGATGTTTCTCTCCCTCTCTTTCTCCTCTTCCCCTTTCTCTCAAAATAAATAAAATCTTTAAACAAATAGAATATGTAAATATCTCAAAAATTGATAAGCAAAAAAAGTACAGCTCAATAGAAAAATTGATATGTGAAAAACATTTTATAAAAAAGGATAACCAAATACCCAATAAATATATGAAGGCTTCTCCACTTCATAAGTCAGAGAAATACAAATTAAAGCAACAATGTGATGAATTTACACATTAACCAGAATGACAAAAATAAACAGTGACCATACCAAATATTAGTAAGAATGCATAAAAACTTCAAGTCTCATTCACTATGAGACAGAACGTAAATTGGTACAATTACTTTGGAATCACACTGGAAAACTGACAATATATAGTGAAGCTGATAACAGGCATACTACTTATCAACACCCAAATATATACAAAATAAGTAAGTATGAATACAGCAATTTAAAAAATAATTGTAAGGACTTCCAGTCAAGATGGTGGCTAGGTAAACATAGCTGGCCTCCTCAGAACCACATCAAAACTACAATTAAACTGTACAACAACCAGCATTCAGAATAGTCAGAAATTGAGCTGAATGGAAGTTCTACAACTATGGAATTAAAGAAAAACAACATGAGACTTTTATAAGGGGAAGAGATGCTGAAAGGGCTGGTCCCACATCCATATGTGGCAGATAAAAATTAGGAGGGATATCTCAGGAGTGAGGGGTCCCAGCCTCACACACCTGGCACCCCCAGCCCAGGGTTCCAAACCAGGAAGATAAATATTCATAACTGCTGACTGTAAAAACCAGTGAGGATTGAGGCTGTGGAAGACAGGAACTGATAGAATCACAGGCAGTTCCCCTTAAAGGGCTCCCACACAAATGTACTTAGACTAATTCCCTCTGAGCTTCAGCAGCAAGGTAGAAGCTTGAAAGGCATCAGAGATATAGAGGGATAAACTGAAATGTCCAGCATCAGGGTGAGAGCGGGGGGACAGCTTTCTCCCAGACAGAAGTGCTGGCACAGGCCCTCTCCCCACAGAACTAGCAGAAGAGCACCATACTTGAGACTCCATCAACCTGGCTCACACTGTTTGCCTCACTCTGGTGATTCCCTCAGGCCCTGATCCACCCAACATTCAGGCCCACCCAACCTGTTTCCAATGGCTTTTCTATATGGATGGCTTTTCTTGGCCCAAGCTTCATATTTTTCAAAATTCTCTAAATAAGCAGCATCTGGCTTCAGTGAGCTCCACAACTCTTATTAAGTTGCCCCAGGCCTGGCACCAGCAGCAGCTGTCTTGGCTCATAGTTTGACCTCTCCTGGGCACCTCCATGCACAGCAAAAGTAGCAGCCATCTGCAGATTGCTTTGTAACTTATGCTGTGTGACTCCAGAGAGACTGTAGGCAGTGGCAGACATTGGACATGACAACAGCAATCAAGATTCAATTACAAGAGGAGGGTGGACACAGCCCACAAATGGGCACACCTTGAGAACCCAGCTTGGGTGATAGGGAAGGCTGTGCTACTGGACCCTACAGGATACTTACTACATTAAGCCACTCTATCAATCCTGGGAGACATAGTAGCTCTGCCTAATACATAGAAACAAACACAGGGAGGCTGACAACATGAGGAGAAAAAGAAACATGACCCAAATGAAAGTATAGAACAAAACTCCAGAAAAAGAATGAAACAAAACAAAGGTAATCAATCTATTAAATTCAGAATTGAAAACATTGGTTATAAGAGTGTTTAAGGAATATAGAGCCAAGATGGCAGAGGAGTACACGGAAACTACACTAACCTCCTCCCAGGACCAATCTGGAATTACAACTACATCGTAGAGAAAATATCCAGAATAAACAACTGAACAACAACAGGAGAGAAGCCTTATAACCACAGATGAGACTGCTTCACCACAATGTGTCTGGTACAGAATGCAGAGGAGATGTGAGAGAGCTCACTGGGCTGCCATGGGCAGCAGCTGAAATGCCAGAGGAATATTTCAGCAGCTGGGAGTCCTCTGAGAAGTGTGGGGTCTAAATCACAAGCTGAGCTCCCCCGCCTATAGCACCAGAGCCTGAAAAGAACCCAGATAACATCCAGCTATGAAAAGTAGCAGGGTTTGTCTCTCTGACAGGGACAGATGACTGGAGTCACAGAGTCTTTTAAAGGACTTAACACGTAAAATTTCATTTGCAGCCACTTACCCTGGTCTCCAGCAGAGGGGGGAGAACTGTCTAGAGACAGTTGAGGAGAGACTGGGGACAGTGGCTTTGGGGAGAGAACTAAGGAGGCAGCTTCCAGGACCCTGGTGCTGAGTCACCCCCCATACTGCAGGAGCCATCTTGCTCAGGCAGAGCACTCCCTTCCATGTGGTATCAGCCTGAAGAGAAGCAATGGCCTCACCCACAGGAATTACTCTCCTCAATGGACCATGTGGTGCTTGAGCCTAAATGCTCATTACAGGCTGACTAGATTAACAACTGAAGGAGTTAGCCATAGACTGTGGAACCCTGGCAGCATCTCACAGGCTGCCTAAGGCCAGACTGGAACACCATCTGACATCAACAGAGGTGGATCCAGAAAGAAAAATCAGTGGTAAATAATAGATGCTAACAAGATGAATTCCACTGCGGTCTTCTTCATGATTTTCGATATTTTCTTTCCTGCATAGCTTTTCAACATTCATTTCTTGTCCTTCAAGCTTGTGCATATTAATCACTAGATTTTATATTATAATTTATTTCAATTCTCATATTTTACTCCTCCCTTCTCTTACCCCATTTTACTTTCTTCTTTCCTCTTATTTTCATTTTTTTCTCTCTTGCTACAACTTGTTTCCTACTACATTCTTACTGTTTCTCCTCCCTCTTGCTTCTAAAACCTATTTTTCTTGTCATTGGTCATCTCACATTATTTTTCCCATTCTCTCTCCACATTTATCAATCCTTACTGCTTGGTTACAGTTGGGTGTTTGTTGTTGAATTTCTTAGCTCATTTATCTCTAGATCTTCACTATTTTGGTATTTCAAATCTCAGATTTTACCATTCCACTTTCCTACTCCATTCTGCCTCCATCCTGTCCTTTTTTCTATCTCAAGTTTTATTTTTCCCCTGTTTTAGCCTAGTTTTCACACTTCACTCTTAATATTCCTTCTCCCTCTATCACCTCAAAATCACTTCCCTTTACTCAAGACAACTCTTAAAGTTTTCTTTATTTCCCCCCCTCTTATTCCCATCCTATCTATACTCATCTTAGCTCATTTGTTGTTGACAGTACTATGGTGGGTCATTTTCTCCAATTCAGTTACTATTTTTTTTCTTTCTCTCTCTCACTATATAGTTTTTAAAATTTCTGCTTAAACCTAACACTATACACTTCCCTTCCCTTGATCCATTCCACATTCTTTATTCCCTTTTTTATTTACAATATAAATTTTAGTTTCTTTCTCTCTTCACCTTGCCTCAATTCCCTACTCTTACTATTTATTGCTCCTCCCTCTACCATTTCAAAATCATTTTTCTTTCAGTTAGTCATCTCATATTCATTTCTACCTTCTTATAAGTCTTTTTTATTCTTTATTTTATTGATTATGCTATTACAGTTGGCCCATTTTCCCCCTTCACTCTCCTCCACCCTGCCCATCCCCTCCTACCCACATTCCCCCCTTTAGTTCATGTCCATGTGTCAGAAGTTCTTTAGTGTCTACATGTCCCATACTATTCTTACCCTCCCCCTGTCTATTTTCTACCTACTGTCTATGCTACTTATTCTCTATATCTTTTCCCCCTCCTTCCTCCTTCTACTTCCCTGTTGCTTACCCTCCATTTGATGACTTTTTTTTACTGTTCATATTTTAATCTTCTTTTTCTTAGGTAAGTCCCTTTAACATTTCATATAATAAGGGCTTGGTGATGATGAACTCCTTCAGCTTGGCCTTATCTGAGAAGCACTTTATCTGCCCTTCCATTCTAAATGAAAGCTTTGCTGGATAGAGCAATCTGGGATGTAGGCCCTTGCCTTTCATGACTTGGAATACTTCTTTCCAGCCCCTTCTTGCCTGTAAGGTCTCTTTTGAGAAATCAGCTGACAGTCTGATGGGAATTCCTTTGTATGTTACTGTCTCCTTGTGTCTTGCTGCTTCTAGGATTCTCTCCTTCATTTTTACCTTGAGTAATGTAGTTACGATGTGCCTTGGTGTGTTCCTTTTTGGTTCCAATTTCTTTGGGACTCTCTGAGCTTCCTGGACTTCCTGAAAGTCTATTTCCCTTGCCAGATTAGGGAAGTTTTCCTTTAATATCTGTTTAAATAAGTTCTCAATTTGTTGCTCTTCCTCTTCCCCTTCTGGTACCCCTATAATTCGGATGTTGGAACATTTAAAGGTGTCCTGGAGGTCCTTAAGTCTCTCCTCAGTTTTTTGAATTCTTGTTTCTTCATTCTTTTCTGTTTGGTTATTCCTTTCTTCCTTCTGGTCCACTCCATTGATTTGAGTCCCAGTTTTCTTCCCCTCACTACTGTTTCCCTGTGTGTTTTCCTTCATTTCTCTTATCATAGCCTGCATTTGTTCATCTAATTTATGTCCAAAGTCAACCAATTCTGTGAGCTTCCTGATCACCAGTGCTTTGAACTGTGCATCTGATAGTTTGGCTATCTCTTGGTCACTTAAAAAAATTGGTTCTGGGGCTTTCAAATCTGTTTGAGCCATCTTTTTAATTTTCCTTTGGTTTGGTTGCGGCTGTTTCATCGCCTTCTTATAAGTCTTAATCTCTTTACACCCTTATTAATTCTGGCTCATTTGTTGACAGTGTGATTCTAGATGGGTTATCTTTGTGAGTGTGATTTTCTTCTGTCAATGCCTACGCAACAGCATACAAGACTTGATGGTTGAAGTGACTCTCAGTCAGTCAGCTGGAGGGAGAACCAACCAAAGAATGACCCAACAACAATCAAAACCCAATTACACCAGGGAAAGATGGCAGCAAGGTAGGTGGAAACTGAGCCCACTTGCTCATGCACCCAGTTGGGACACCTAGGTGATCTTCTGAAGACCAGAGTGAACAGCAAACACAATCCCACTTATATGAACTTCGGAAACCAAAATTGTAGAGCATACTGAAAAAATAGATGGTAAAAAGATTGTGTTGGGAGGGTAAGGTCCCTGGGACCTGTGCAGGGACCAAGGCTCCTGCATTCCCCAGCTTGGAAGCCTCAGGAGCTTTGGAGGAGAGCCAACTCAGCAATTGTAACTCAGCATCCTTCTGCTACCACAGCAGGGAAGGCAGCCCTGCACCAGGAGAGACCTGAATGCTTGAAGTTGCTGGGTGTGGGGGGGGAATAAAAATGCAGTGGGAGACACACAGAGACAGTGTTCCTATGCTAGGACTATGGTCACAGGCTTGAACAGTACCAGAGAAATTGGGGAGCCAGGTGAAACCTGGAGAAGAGAGGTGAGTTGGGCCATGAGGAACCCTGACCCCAGATAGTCTCCAGACTTGTCAGAAAGTTGGGCTGTGTGAAAAACCAAGTGCTTGTTAAAAAGGGTGGGCACAAATAGGAGGAATTTACTCAAAAAAAAAAAAAAAAGGCTCTCACTCACTGTTTAAGGAACTCTCAAGCACCAGGTGAGCCAGAGAAAAGGGAGGAGGGGTGTGATTTGCTCGAAATCAGGGCACCTCACAGACTGATCAAAGTGGGGCAGCAGGGGCTTAGTGGGGTACCAGGACCCAGAAGATTCAATTTAATAGAGGAACAAAACTGTTCTGAAAGGACTTTGAGAGTGCACAGCACCCAGGCCAGCAAAGAGAAAGGAAGTAGGCTGTGAGTTGCTACTAATCAGGATACCTCATGGGTGGAACAACATGGTGGATTAAAGGTGCTGGCCTGGTGCAGATGGACAGTAGAGGCCTGGCAGTGCTCTGAAGGTCTGGGCTGCAGGCTGGGTGCCTGTGAATACTGCAGCCCAGACCTAGCACCCATACTCACAAAACCACAGGAGAGGAAAAATGTGAACCCCAGGCCCATCTGTCTGCAGCATCCAGGAAGACCAGCAGAACTTGCTTAGAGAGTTTGAAGTCAGATGGAGGCTTTCCTCCACCCCAAATGTGAGACAGTAACACTTGGAGCTCTGAAAGGATGAAAGACAGATCCAGAGGGATCACAAAGCTAACACCAACAACTGAGAAACTGAGACAAATTCCACTTTGTCATCCTATAGAACTTGCATTTTATTGTTATTTTTATTATTATTTTTTGTTACTTTTATTTCTTTTTGTGATTATTTTTTATTTCTCCCCTTTCTGTTTAGTTTTCTTTGTTTAATTGCATTCTTTCACTAATTTTCCTTGTTCTCTTTTTAATATTGCATTTTAATTTTTCTTCTTTCACTTCACTCATATTCCAATAACACACTACTATTGGTCTTTTACTTTCTATTTTTTTTTATTCAGATCATATATTTCTTGTCATATTACTATTTTCCAGTATTACTATAAACAATTGTTCTTCCATATTATTGTAAATACTACATAGCACCCCTAGTTGGTCTTGGCCCATTTCACTATCTTCCTGAGCTTTGTTACTATTGTGTTTAACTCTGCTCTCTTCCACATTATGTCTACTTTCTATCCTGCCCTCTCACTACATCTCACCATCTAACCTTGCACAAGGACTCTGTTTTTTGGATTCAGCTCACATTCCTTCTCCCTTCTTAATAAGAGTCTCATCTATATTTCATCTTTTCTACAAAGTAGCTAGTTAGGTAAAATATCATGGTTAATTCTATACTTCTCCAAAGGATCTCCTATCGGTTCTCTACTTGTTGATATTTTCAATGACAGAATACTCTCCTGCTGTCTTAATCCATTTTGCCTTTGCCCTGCCACTAATCACATACAATATTAGGTGGGAGTTGTAAACACTAGTAAACCTGCTAGAGGAGAGAACCCAACAACAAAGGAACATCAACAGGTAAAACCCAAGTACAACAAGAGAACACACACAAACAGAAGAAAGGACGACCCTAGAATATCCAGACAAGGAGATCAAAGAGATCACATCACTGAATCCCATACAACTACTATCAGAGAAGTTCACCCTATAAAGGCAGCTAGCAAAGCAGAACATCCGGAAGTACAGAAACAAACAAAAAGAGTCATCAAAAATGAGGAGAGAAAAAAAGAACCTGCAATAAAAATGAATGGAAGACTCCCCACTAAGAGAGCTAAATGAAATGGAGGTAAGCAAATTATCAGATATAGAATTCAAAATGATGGTTATATGATGCTCAGGGAATTCACAGATGACTACAAGGAACTGAGTGAGAACTACAACAGTATGAAAAAGGAAATAGAAACTGTAAACAATAACCAGAAAGAAATGAAAAATACAATTTCTGAAATAAAAAAAATCACTAGAAAAAAATTACAAGCAGGCTGGATGAAGCAGAGGATGGAATTAGGGAGCTGGAACACAAGGTGGAAAGAAACACCCAGGTAGAGCAGCTGCATGAAAAAAAGACTAAAAAAAAATATGAGGCTAGCTTAAGGGAACTTCAAGACAATATGAAACACAACAACATTCAAAATATAAAATACCAGAAGGACAAGGAAAAGAGCAAGGGCTAGAAACCCTGTTTATAAAAAAATATAACAAAAAAACTTTGTGAATCTGGAGAGGGAAAACCCATGAAAATTCAGGAAGCACATAGGTTCCCAATCAAAATGACTCAAAGAGGCCTACTCCAAGACACATCAAAAATTAAAATGCCGGAATCAGAGAAGGAAAATGGCATTGGAGTAGGAGGGAGCAGATTCGGCTTCCCTCTGCACACGGGAGGAAATCCTGGCTGATCTACGGAGTTAGAGGAGCGAGCAAGCAACCAACATACTTCAGCATATGTGAAAATAGGGGACCAAGGATTGTGGTGGAACCAAAAAACCAGACCCTGAGAGGAGTGCCACAACATGGTAGGGTCCTAGGTACCAGTGTGGGGTCCAGGGGCTGTAGCCCCAGGCCCAGTGCCTGCTGCTGGGTTTGTCACAGAGTCCTTGGGAGAGAGCCGGGACAACTGCTCCCTCCCCAGCCAAACAAGGTCTGAGCGGCACTGGGAGGAACCTAGTTGCTAGCAAACACACAAGGGCTGTGAACACCCTTGGAGGCTGTGGACACTGGCGGGGTTGGGTCACACAGTGGGCCGTGATCCCCACGGTCACTGGTCTGGCTGGAGAATTGGGCTGCAGGAGAAGCCAGGCCATTGTACGGAGCGGCAGGCTTGAATAGGAGGAATTTCTCAAGAGGAAGGAGTGAAAAGACAGACACTGTTTGGAGAATTCTCCTAAAGTGATCAATGGCTCCAGCCTCCCTGCCACCCAGCCAGGTAGCAATCCTGAGGTTGCAGGGAAGGTGTGCTTCTGTGGAGGACCCTGCGTACCCCCATAGCACCGGGAAGGATGAGGCAGTCTGGTGGAGGGAGCATGAGCCTGCACGCAGAAGAGCATCCCCACACCCCAGTCCACAGCAGTAAACCTGGGTAAAGGCCTGATTCCCACACCCAGGGCGCAGGGCTGAGGAGACACAATAGCTTCCCAGACAGTGCATGCTGCTGACAGAGGAAGAAAAGCCATACTAATCACCCTTCAGCCTGCCGCAGCCAGCAAGACCAGAAAAACCGGTCACTTTGGCCACTTGAAACCAAGACACTTTTTAATTTTATTCTATTTTTTTTAACAATTCCTAATTTTTTAATTTTTATTATTTTTATTTTTTCCTCTCTTTCCTGCTTTCTTGTTTAATTCCTTCCTTCTTTCTTTCCTCCAATTTTATCTCTTCTTCCTTCCTTCACCTGCCTTTTTTTCTTAATACCTACAAATAAGACAAACTCCTGGATCTGTGAAAAGACCAGAGTTGAACCCAAACAAGGGGCATCACAACAGCTGCAAGAGTGAGACAAATTTCACTCTACTATTACAAGGAACCTGCAAGTTATTGCATATTTGTATTATACAATTATTATTTTTCCAGTATTCTTACATCATTTTTTAATAGTATTTTTGTGTCCCTCTTCTTTTTGTATAGTCTGCTTTGCTGGGCTTGTTATACTGTGTGACCTGACAGGTTTCCCCTGATATCTCTTTCATAGTGTATTGCTAATTTACTGTCCTTTAACTCACCTGTGTCCCATTAGTACACTACTCAAGGTTCTGTACTCCCTACGCTTGTTACCTAGATCTCATAGATTCTGTGAAATGATTGTTCCTCTAATATTATTGTAAATAATTGCTGTTCCAGGCAATTGTAAATACTTCACAACACCCCCCCGCCCCGAGATCTTAGCCCACTTCACAGTTTCATGAACTCTATTACTGTGGTGGTTAACTCTATTCTGTCACACACTACACCTATTTACTATCCTTTACTCTCACATTACCTCAGAATCTGACTTCCCACAACCTCACTGCTTTCTAGATCCAACTCACAATCCTTCCTTCCCCAACAAGAGTCTTATCTTCCACCCTTTCTAAAAAGTGGCTAGTTGGGTGAAACATCACTTTTAACACTATATAGCCAAAGGATCCCCTATGTCTTCTCTACCAGCTGCTACTGTAAACATCATAGAATACTCTCTTGCTGTCTTAAAACATGTTGCCTTCCCCCTCCAACTGATCACAAAAAAAAAGTAGGTGGAAGCTGTGAACACCAGGATACCCACAGGAAGAGGAAACCCAACAACAAAGGACCCACTAACAGATAACAACAGAAAAGGGTGAAGGAGAGAGTGGAAACCACACAAACCTCAATCCAGGACCTATATGGAAATACAACTGAACAGTAGAGACAGTACCCAATACAAACAACTGAACAAGAGCAAGAGAGAATCCTCAAAACCCTGTACACACAGCAGAACCAGCTTCAACACAACCTGTCCTTACCAGCATAACAGAATGCAAGAGGTGGTAGACAGAGTGACCCTCATTTAACCAGCTGATGGGAAGGAACCACCAAAGAAAGACCCAACAACAATCAAAACCCAAAGAGAAACACAGAGCCAACTTAAATGACAGCCCAACACCAGCGAGCTTGGGAGATCAAGGAAACTGCACCACTGAAACTCACTGGTATTCTACCACACAAGTTCACACCACAAACTCAGGGAGCCAGAACAGATCAATTTAAGAAGCTGAGACTAACAAGAAGAGTCTCACAAACAATGGGAAGACAAAGAAGCAATCCCCAGATGAAAGGAAAGGAGGAAGCCTCAGAAAGAATGCTAAATGAAATAAAGGCAATTCAACTATCAGATATTGAGTTCAAAGCAATGATTGACAGGAAGCTCAATGAGCTCACAATGAGCTGCCAGAAACTATAGGGAAGCTACAATGAACTCACTGCACACAATAGCAACATGAAAAAGGAAATAGGAACTATCAACAAGGGCCAAGAGGAAAGAAGAATACAATTTCTGAACTGAAGAACACAGTAGAAGGAATGAAAAGCAGCATTGATGAAGCAGAAGATCGGATCAGTGAGCTAGAGGACAAAGTAGAAGAAAACACCCAGAAAGAGCAACAAAAGGAAAAGAGGCTCAGAAAGAATGAAGAGGGGACTCAGCAAAATGCAGGACAATATGAAATGTAATAATATCCGTATAATAGGGATACCAGAAGGAGAAGAGGAAGAGCAAGGGATAGAAAACCCATTTGAAAAAATAATGGTGGAAAACGTTCCTAATTTGATGAGTGAAAGGGTCACACAAATCCAGGAAACACAGAGAGTTCCAATCAGGAGGAACCAAAAGAGGGTCACTTCAAGACATATCATAATTGAAATAACAAAATACCAAGAGAAAGAGAGAATCTTAAAGGCAGCAAGGGAGAAACAGGAAGTAACATACAAGGGAGCACCGATAAGGTTAGCACCTGACTTCTCAATGGGAACACTCCAAGCCAGAAGAGAATGGCAAGAAATATTCCAAGAAATGAGAACCAGAGGTCTGCAACCAAGGCTACTTTACCCAGCAAGGCTCTCGATCAAGATAGAAGGCCAAATAAGAAGCTTCCCAGACAAAAGAAGTCTAAAAGAATACATCTCCACCAAACCAGCAGTGCAAGAGATGCTAAAGGGCCTGCTTTAAGGAAAAGAAGGAAAGAGAGAGAGGGAGAGGGAGAGAGAGAGGGAGAGGTGAACACAGGTACGAAAATGGAAATGAATAAGTACCTATCAGTAATAACCTTAAACATAAATGTATTAAATGATCCAATCAAAAGACATAGAATAGCTGGATGGATAAGAAAGTAAGACAGAACCATATGTTGCCTACCAGAGACCCACCTTAGGACAAAAGATTGACACAGACTAAAAGTGAAGGGCTAGAAACAAATTTTCCAAGCAAATGGACAGGGAAAAAAAGTGGGGGTAGCAGTATTCATACCAGACAAATAGACTTCCAAAAGAGGGCTATAAAAAGAGACCCAGAAGGTCACTTCATAATACTCAAGGGAAGAATCCACCAAGAACACATAAACATTGTAAATATGTATGCACCCAACATACGAGCACCCAAAAACATAAAGAAAATCTTAGAGGACTTTAAGAAAGATGTTGGCAGCAACACAATTATAGTAGGGGATTTTAATAACCCACTGTCAAAACTGAACAAATCTTCCAAACAAAATATCAACAAAGATATTGTGGCATTGAACAATGCCCTAGAGGAAATTGACTTAACTGATATATACAAAGAGCACTTCATCCCAAAGCAGCTAAATACACATTCTTTTCAAATGCACGTGGAACATTTTCAAAGATAGACCACATGATAGGACACAAAGCAAGTCTCAACAAGGTCAAGAAAATTGAAACTATACCAAGTATTTTGTCTGACCACAAGGGACGGAAACTAGAAACCAACCCCAAGGGAAGAAACCCGAAACACTCAAAATCACAAAGACTGAATAGCATGCTCTTAAATAATGAATGAGTGAAGAATGAAATAAGGGAATAAATCAAAAAGTTTCTGGAAACAAATGAAAATGAACTCATGACAACCCAAAACTTATGGGACACAGCCAAGGCAGTCCTGAAGAGGGAAGTTCAGAGCAATGCAGGCCTACCTAAAAAAAAAAAAAGAAACATTTCTAACAAACAACCTAACCCTATGTCTACAAGAACTTGAGGAAAAACAACAAAGACAGCCCCGAGCAAGCAGAAAGAAGGAAATAACCAAGATCAGAGCAAAATTAAATGGCATAGAGACTAAAAGCACAACTCTAAGGATCAATGAATCCAGGAGCTGGTTCTTTGAAAAGATAAACAAAATCAACAAGCCTTTAGGCAAGCTCATCAAGAAAAAAGAGAAAGGATCCAAATAAACACAATCAGAAATGAAAGAGGAGAGATTACAACTGACACCACAGAAATACAAAGGATTGTAAGAAATTACTATGAAGAACTGAATGCCAAGAAATTTGAAAACCTAGGTGAAATGGACACATTTCTAGAAAAATATAATCTTCCAAAACTCAATAAAAAAGAAGCAGAAAGCCTAAAAGACCAATAATGGCAGATGAAATTGAAGCAGTAATCAAAAAACACCCAACACACAAAAATCTGGGTCCGGATGGTTTCACAGGAGAACTCTACAAAGCATTTAAGGAAGAGCTAATCCCTATCCTTCACAGACTATTCCAAAATATCCAGAATGATGGAAGACTCCCAAACTCTTTTTATGAAGCCAGCATAATCCTAATCCCAGAACCAGATATAGGCACAACAAGGAAAGAAAACTTCAGCCAACATCACTGATGAACATAGATGCTAAAATCCTCAACAAAATATTGGCAAACCGCATCCAACAACACATTAGGAAGATCATACACCATGACAAAGTGGGATACATCCCAGGGATGCAAGGATGGTTCAATATTCACAAATCAGTAAATATAATACATCACATAAACAAAAGAAAAAACAAAAATCACGTGATCATTTCAATAGATGCAGAAAAAGCATTTGATAAGGTACAGCATCCATTTATGATAAAAACACTCAGCAAAGTGGGAACAGAGGGAACATTTCTCAACATAATAAAGGCCATATATGAGAGACCTACAGCGAGCATTATACTCAATGGACAAAAACTAAAATCTTTTCCACTAAGAACAGGAACAAGACAAGGCTGTCCACTTTCACCACTTTTATTCAGTATATTATTGGAAGTTTTAGCCACAGCAATGAGACAAGGAAAGGAAATAAAAGGCATCCAAATCGGAAAGGAGGAAACAAAATGGTCATTGTTTGCTGATGACATGAGAGTGTACGTAGAAAATCCTATAGGCTCTACCAAAAAACTGCTTGACCTAATAAACGAATTTGGCAAAACAGCGGGATACAAAGTCAATATCCAGAAATCAAAGGCATTTCTGTACATCACCAATGAAACAGCGGAAGCAGAAATCAAGGAAAAAATCCCATTTGAAATAGCAAAATGAAAAATAAAATATCTAGGTATAAACCTAACCAAAGAGGTAAAAGACCTGTATTCAGAAAACTATATACCACTGCAGAAAGAAATCAAGGAAAACACAAACAAATGGAAACATATACCATGTTCATCAATTGGGAGAATTAATATCATTAAAATGTCCATACTACCCAAAGCAATCTACACATTCAATGCGATACCTATTAAAATACCAATGGCTTATTTCACAGACATAGAAAAAACACTTCAAAAATTTATATGGAACCATAAACGACCCTGAATAT
Organism: Tonatia bakeri; assembly: GCA_004024845.1. Classification (NCBI taxonomy): domain Eukaryota; kingdom Metazoa; phylum Chordata; class Mammalia; order Chiroptera; family Phyllostomidae; genus Tonatia; species Tonatia bakeri. Next base: position 156,117 of record PVIA01003838.1, read on the forward strand.
CTACTGCAAT